>QVNW01001969.1:0-17492 GCA_014825475.1 Pseudomyrmex flavicornis
ATACATCTGAAGAAATATATATATAATATATTTTCTTTCATTGTGTATGTATTAAAAGATACACATACACTTGTATGTACACACACGCGTGTATGTAATGTACATCGTTTATCTTTCTATACTACCACTGATGATGTATAAAAAAAAAACAAAGAAACAAAAATATGCGCAAATAAATTATTCTTAAACACACGGTTTTTTTAAATATAAATATGCAGGTTCTTCATTGCAGAGATGATATAACGCGATTCCTTACGCATTAGTTCGTTTGTTAAATGATTGTAATTTCGAAAAAAAAAAAAAAAGTCTCGTATTTTCGCCTACACATAAGTAGTTTTGCGCTAAACACATATGCTTTTTGTTTTCAAAATAAAAACTGATATGTCCAGTAATTAATTTGTACACACAATTGTTTTCTTCAAATATTCTACGGGCGGCACTCTCGACTTATGATGCATTTGTTATCTTTGTGTACTTCCTCTGTTGGAACAATTTAATTCCGTCATGTTCTCTCTCGAGAAAAACCACAAGAGTGCAAATACCTCATATCTATCTTCTTCTCACGGAACGTTAGTTTGCTTTTTATCTCAGCTACACATTTTCTATGTCAATGATATATTTTTATATATATATAAATACAGTTTGTATGTGTGCGTGTGTGTATGTGTATGTATGCACTGTTTGTTAACATCGATCTTGATAGTATAGCAGCTCGCATGTGCTCACGACTAACGAAATCAAAGATTTATTATGATTTTAATGATTCGCACACGCGCGCGTGCGCATCTATACATCTATACAGCTCAAATTGTCTAATTACATCGTTTGGAAGAAGAGTGAAATATTTTCACACAAAAAAATATCTCTCTTGCAAACAAAATAGATTACATCCATACATAGAATTTTCTCTTAATGTAATTTTTTCCACTCGTCCGTAGAAAAGATGCTTTTTTTTCTTACGTTCCAAGAATGCTTGTATTTGTTTCAATTGTACATTGTGTGATGTGTTTTTTCGAGCTGAAGAACCTTCTGCGTAAAAACCGAAAAATAATGTAAGTGTAATACACAATATAAGTATATATAACTAAATACTATAAGTAAAATTAAAAAATATATATATATATATTAGAAGAGAGGGAGAAAAAGCGAGAAAGAGAGACAGAGAGAAGAAAAGAGAAAGAGGAAGATATACTATTTTTTAAGAAATAATCAGAAATTCTATTTAACTTACATGTATAACGTATAATATTATTGTGTTACCATAAGTGAAGAAAAAAAAAATAAAATCACAATGTTTATACTCCACATTGTGTAATAACGATAATCACACGCGTAGTATCATTTCCTGTACAAGGAAAAAATAAAATTTATAGAATACATAATAATAAAGTAGACATTTTAGCTGTTCACAAAAAATGTACAAACTTATTCCTAAAAATAAAAAAAAAAAAAAAGATTCTCTTTATTTGGTCCTACACTTTATTTCTAGAAATAATTAATGATTTTTTGGCAGTTTTTTTTTTTTTTTTTTTTTTTTTTTTTTTTTTTTTTTTTTTTTTTTTTTTTACACATCAGGAAGTTACACACACGTAAAAAGAACGTTTTCTGAAAAGATTATATGTATCAGGTTGATAAAAGGAAAAACTTATTTGTGATAGATTTACATAAGGTAACTTTTTCACATAAGACTATATGTACATATGGTCTACATAAGACTATATATACATATAGCGTAACATACATATACATATTAGATTGATAAGAATATTTAGTGGTAGATTTACGTAAGGAAACTTTTTCACGTATATTTGCCTTCATCAGAATACAATATACTTAATTGTGATTTGTACATATATCTGTATACTACATAAGTAGTTGTGAAAGCTGTCGTCGCAAAAAATTGCTTCTTTTTTGTGATTTTTTTTTTTTTAATTACATATAAATGTGTTATAATAGAGATTGTTAATTATATGTAAGCAACCTCGGAAGGCGTGTTATTACGCAACTACTCTTACACTTGATCGCGATTTGAAAATTCTTGTTTGCTAATGCATAAAAAAAGTTGCATTTTATCTATGTTAAACAGTTTTTAAATGAGATGGTTAATGACACACACGCATACACACACACACGCAAAGTTGCTTAATATATAACATATGTAAAATCGCGCAAATAAAAAGTTAGTTAAGTGAAACGTAAGACGAAAGATACCTCAAACGAAAAAAGAATTATTAAATCTTGCCGATTCGTTTTGAATATAAAAATACAACAACTTCTTTATTTCTAAAACACATGTACTCGTTCAATTTCGTACTAATAATAAGTATAATAAACTTATACATAATCAAATATACATTTTTATACAAATTGCGTGTACCATACTACGCAGTTTTCTTTTTTTTCTTAACGACAATGTATACCGCCAGGCTTTAACCCTAATCCTGCAAACCTCTAAAACTGCAGATTTCTTCATACCTCCCGATAGCTATATCCTCTGGATAAAGATATTTGTGATACATGTGATACCTTTTAAACAAAGTTATCGAGAACTTATCTAGAAGTAAAAAAATTGGCTGTAAACTTGTTTCCGATTTTGGGAAATGAAATGTCTTGCAAACTACTTAGTGAGGGAATTTCTAAAAAATATCAAAATGTTATTTTCTTAAGTTAGAATGAAGGAATTAATTTTTGCAATTTTTTTGCAACGTTTTACCAATGATTAGGGTTAATGTCGTTAATGTACAACACGATTTTCAAAACAAAAGCATTTTAGAGACAATAGTCATTACACACGCCGCTATATGTATTTGTAACGTTTTTCCATGTATGTCATAGAAACGAGATTTCGCCCGCCTACAGATGTACACACTAAACGAGATATTCTTACACAAATATTATATATACAATATAATATCTGAATGCAGAGTGAGAGATACATAGAGAAGAAGCAAATAAAAGCGCATATATAGTAATTACAATCATAAGTCACTAAACATATTTCACAAACAATATGTTACAATGGTGTATGTTCATCCGTGAAAAACTCGGATACTTGTGTGAGATTTTGGATGACAAATTGAGTCTATTAGAAGAATCAGAAACGGAAACTGATCGAGAGATAACGTCAGCACATTACTATTTAAATATATGTATATATATTCGTTCATATTTCAGAGTTATATCTAATGATATATGGTTGTTTGATACAGCGCTCTCTCTCTTTCTTTCTTTCTCTCTCTCTCTCTCTCTCTCTCTCTCTCTCTCTCTCAGTTTGACATCCAAGTGTTTACGGGATGCTTAAATTTACAGAAGTAGAAAAAAAAATTAATATACATGTATAAATCAAATCAATTAAATTAAATTACATCTTTCGTGTCTTTTAGCTAATAATACTATATATTTTAAATTACATATTAAACAGAAATGTTTTTTTTTTTTTTTTTTTTTTTTTTTTTTTTTAATCAAAGGTTCTGTGTTTGCGATTTTATTGAGTTTTTTTTATCGATTCCGATCCATCGCGTTTCGATCCTACGCTACTCGAACGTTGTCTAGAACCAGTTTGATCATCTCCGATTAATTTAAAACGGCCGATTATATTTCATTAGAATTATGATCAGATTAATCGACCGATTAACTTAATCTTCGATGCTCGGCATTTCTATCTAATGCCGACGTAGCTTTCAACATAGAATAAAGAGATTGTTTTTGTCTTGTTCTCTCTCTTTTATTGTTCGCAATTCGCAATTCGACTGCCTCAGGCTGCGCGAACACAAACACAAAGTCGTTCTCGCAAGTTGTCGATTGAACTCTTCGAAATTACGTATCCAGTCGGAAGATATCAACATGCGTGTGTAATACTAGTGTGTATGTGTGCAGATGCGTAAATTCGTAAAGTAAAATAATATTGTAAAAACGCTGTCCAATATGATACACAAGTTGCATGTTTTTAACGTCACGTATAAAGATAAAGAGCAAGATGATATGATATATATGCGGGATATACGTGATGAGACCATTTTTTGTTTTTTATGCGATTTAAATTTTGAAAAAAGTTGGATCGGAATGAGTTGGAAGTTTTGAAAAAAAAAAAAAAAAAAAAAAAAAAAAAACAAAAATCTTAGAAGGCCAGCTTCGAACAGATTTCTTCTCTTTTTTTTTTTGTTACGTACAATATTAATAAATATCTCCATGATTTATACTTATTTAAGGCTCCTGGGTACTCGATCGACAGCCGCCACATTGTAAACACACAAGAGTACCCAAAAGTCGCATTTAACACATTTAACATCCTAAAAAGAGAATTATGTCAAAACACAAATATAAATGGCAAGCGCAACACAGACACATCTCTTTCATTTGATTAAATAAAATAAATATTCCTCATGTGCATGCTGCTAATGTTATGGCCAATGTTACGCATAATGTGCGTAAATATTTAAATCTCTTTGATGGATTGCTTTCGTCTTACGTTAAAATAAACGTAATACCAAAAGTTTCGATAAAAATAGATCGAATATATATATATGTGGTAAGGATAGTCTTTATATAATAAAGGGAAAAAATATAAGATTCGTATATATATATACATAAATATGTGTGTATATATATATTATATATATATATATATATAAAATGTGTGTGTGTGTGTGCGTGTGTGTGTGTGTATGTAGATATATATGTATATATACACACATATATCAAACACATTTATCGTAATATGTATATCTACCATAATGTGTAATGCAATAATAAATATATAGAATCCTGAGTATGTATGTACAATTTTGGAATCACTGCGACCCACCCAGTCTCATAGTTTCGACTATAAGAATTCAATATCAATAAATTAAATACATATATTAGTAAAGATTCTTTTTTGTGTTTTTTTTTTTATATATATATGTATATATAAAGCGAAGAAAGTATGTTACACTCGATTCAAATAACAGTAGGATTATGAAAAAATATATTATTTTTTTGTGCAATGTAAAGCACATCATTCTCTCATCATATACTCAAGTAATACGCGCGATCTTTAATTCGCATTCTTTTTTTTTTACGCAGTCCTCTCTTTCACGAGAGACGGTAACCGCCCCGTGTATTTTCTTTTTTGACAATTCTCTTATGACAACGTGTGTAATTTGTACATTTATAGCTCTATATATGATATCTAAAAAAACAAAAAAAAAATGTACAAACTTTTTCTATACAAATTCAGACGTCGTACTCTTGTATATATATATATATTAATGTATTAGTCACTCATAGAAAAGAATCGATTTAACTTCCCTCCCGGTTATAATACTCTTAATTAAATGAACAGGTTTTTTTTTTAATTGTATATAACAGTCTAAAATATATCTAAACATTGCTTGCAACATTTAATTCTCTCTGCACCTCATCATCACTAATCAACATCTTTTCATTTTTCATTGTATTACTTAAAAGATCGGAAGAGAGAACCAAGTAATACATGTTATATAATCATTTAAATACGAATGTTGAATAGAGAAACAAAAAAACAAAAAAAAGGGAAAAAACTTAAAAAACATCAAGAGAGAATTTTCTAGTTTAAACAGATTTTATTCTTGCATGCGCAACTATATATAGTGGCTATGCAGTAATAATAGCTATATAGTATCAGTGGACGGGTCAAAGTGTATTGAAAAGGAAAGGTGTTCTTCTCTTTTACATATTTTCCTCATTGAGAATAACAGAGAGGAGACGTTATGATTTAACTCTCGATTTATACATGAAGTTTAGAATAATTGGATTAACTATTTAGTCTATTGATCTAAAGATTTTTACGTATACATACGTAGTACAGGCAGCGGTGCGAAAGTATTATTTTTTTTTTTCATGTGAAGTTATAACCAATAATAAAATGTCTCAACAACATCTTTGACAGATGCAACTTTTTTCATAAGTAAACAACTCATTTACGCTGTCTGTACAGTAATGTATACATACATATAATTCTAAACTAGTCTATATGTACACTATAATATTATCGTTGTGATAGTATTACCTACGGTCACGGATTAAGCCCAGCAGGTCTTTTGCGATTTCGCCTGTTGCTCTCTAAAAGGAACGACAAATCTAACGGATCTTTTTTATTCGGCATCTTTTGAAGCAAATTAAGTAGGATAACGTTTAATTTTTTCCTCTGTTCTTCTCTCTGCGAAACAAAAACACACAAATACAAATGTAAGCGGTCACATTAATGATTATCGGATTGTTTTCAGCGACATCGATTACCTGAGCGTACGATGTTGACGTGGACGGTGAAACTGTTAAAAGTTCGCCCGATCTGTGCCGAGTTCTATTATTACATTTGAGGTCTTTGTTATGTGTTTTCACATTATCGCTAGATTCTGACTTTTGATTTCCATCCGCCTCGTGATTGTGTTTCTTTTTATCTTTAAACATTTTGATTCCGTCCAAACTATGAGGCTGTGGAAATAAATAATAACATTGTCACTTAACAATATTGTCATGTTTAAAAAATAACAATCTTGCCAGATACACAATAAATCGATCGCTTACCAAATAGGTGCGGTAATGCTTTATACGTTGTGGAAAGGTTTCAAATGCATAAGGTTTCGTGCACACCGCGTGTCTGGCTCTGGCCACTTTCGTGAACAGTCGTGCCGCGCGATCAACCCGATATTCGCACACGTAAGTATGCTCAGGTGTTGAGCCAACTGGACGTCCTTGATTTGAAAAGAAAACATAAATTAAGTTTTGATACGGAACGACGATACACACCTTCAAGTAGCGGAGGGGATGTGATGAGAGGAATATAAAATTAAATAACATTGTTTACCTTTGCAAAATGTATGAGGATCTAACACCCAACATCGCTCGGCCACGAGATCGCAAGGAACAGCCTCGTACAATGGGGCACACACAACTTCGTTCACGTAGAACTTTCGCGTTGGTTCGTGATATGTTTCGTGTGGCCTTAGATAATGATGTCCGAACACGAACTTTTCACCTCTGCGAATTGAAGATAATTCGATTTTAACACAAAATCAATAAATAATAAATTTCCACTCATTGGAATTACTTGATCACACCGGTATAAAACTTACTCGCGATTCTTCCACAGACGTTCGATTCTAAATATGTCCATTTGCTCATAATCCGGCTTCTGTATGGTTTTGTAGGTATGTTTGTCGGGTGTATCTCTCAAAACGTACACCGTGTCGCCTTGCCGGAGCTGCAAGTCGCCTCTCATCAATGTCACGTAATGTTTCTTGTCCTCTTCGTCGTCTTCGCCTTCCAACGGAATTTCCAGATCGACCTCACGAGGTTGGCATCTCTCGCAGAGGTAAGACTCGACGCTCGTATCAGCTTTAACGCAATCGCAATGTTGCCAAACGAGACATCGCTCGCACTGAATCATTAAACCTTCGTCTCTGTATAAACACACGCACGTAAACAAAACTATTATATACAATTATCTATTATATAAAATTTTAAAAGACAAATCAGAAAAAATATGTTGTGAAAAAATATAATTGTAATCTTTTCTTTTACTCTACACACATGCTCGTATTAGACGTAAAATTAAACCGACACCGATGCAAGCTATTGCTTTACCTATGCAGTCCACAGATACATCTGATCACATCCTCTTCTCCGGCGGTTGAGCCACGAGGTGGCAGAAAACCTTGCGAAGGCGGAGAACCCATCGCGTCCGTGATAGCGTCCACGAAATCGGGTTTGCTTCCCAAATACAGCTTTCGAAGTCTCGCCGCGGCAATTCCGACCTCGGACGTTCTGCCGAAGAATCTCACATTGTTGTCGAAGAGCTTTATCATGTCGTGATCGAAGTGTTCCGCAGTCTTGTAATGACCAGTGCCGATACACTGATCTATCGTGTTCAGATCGATGGGTTCTGTTATTTTCTCGTAGTAATCCGGCAATTTCCTCTTGGGAGGTAGAGTTATGAACGGAGTGCACAACGGCTGACCGTTCTCGTCATTCGCCGTTACGACGATTGTGTACAAATCTTTCAATACCTATAAAAAAATATAACAAAAAAAAAAATATATATATATATTTATTGAATTAAGAAATTGAAGGCTCGTACAGTTTTAAAACTAGTAAGACATTTCACAGGTGATAAGAGCCGATCGTTGGATGTTTTACGAATAAATATATTTAAATATATTTTTATTTTTTAAAGTGTAAAATTTTTACACATTATTTTCGAATTGAAATTTTAAATTTTTAAATCATCATATAGGATGCTATATTTGCATCACGTATACGAGAATACCCATTTTCCCTTCCCAATTAATTTAGAAATTATATTGCGAAAAAAACAAACGGCCAGGAGTCGAACCTGGAATCTTCGGCTTTCCGTGCCAAAATATATATATATATATGTATTTATATTTAAGGAGTGTAAATTCTTACACATTATTTTCGAATTGAAATTTCCAATTCATAAATTACCTTTGAAATTTCGCTGCTAGTTTTAATTATACGAGCCTTCTTTATTAATTTGTTTAAAAAAATATATATATAATGATATATCTCGACTTAGATTATATATATATATTTCTTTTTTGGCAAAATGATGCAATTACCTTAGCTAGTTTTGCAGTCTTGTTTACTTCCGGATCGTCCTGTGCTTGCGCGAGTCTGCGCGTTCGTACGGTTCGCGCGTTGGTGTTGGTCAGCGCGGTTAGCTGCGAGTAGAACGCGTCGGACTGCGCCTTAGATTCGCCGGAGGTTTTCTCCTTGGTGGCGGTCGCGTTGCCGACCTTTGCTTTCCCGTTTTGCAATTGAACGTTGTGTTGTTGCACCGACGCCGACTTAAGCCGCCGCACTTTCTCGAGATTTCTCAGCAAGAAACAGTGATGATCGCGCGCGAAGCATCGCTGCTGATACGACATGGGTTTCGGCTGCGGTATATTGTGCGTCAGAGTCGGATCTCCCACTTTGCGGGATTTGCAGATGCTCTTGGAATTGACCGCTTGTACCGCGTTCGATTTTCGAATGTTCTTGCGCGGTCTACCTACCGATCTTCTCTCGGTAAGTTCCACTTGCAGCGGCAACGAAGGAAGGCTTCTCACCACCCTCTGACTCTTCCCGCCTGTAAAATTTTGAGATATTAGGATTACTTGCACATCGCAAACGCGCGAAAACAAATCTATCTGCAGAACAATCAGTCGAATTGCGATTTACCTATGACACCTCTGCAGACGTTACTGCCGCATCTGCATTGCTGTCCCTCCGACGGATTGAAGAGCGCGAAGTTGTAATCGTACGTCAATTCCTCGCCCGATTTAATATCCCTCGACGCGAATAACGCCATACGCGGCAATCCGAGAACGCTCCATTTCTGCATCTCGCAGTTGGGTTCGCACGAATGATTCACGAACCGTCCGTCACCGCCCATTCGATGACCGTCAATTACCAAACCACCGTCCAAATGTAAACAGTAGTGATGCGTGTCGTTGGCATACCTGGTGGCCATTCTCGACTTGAACTCCCTCTCCGACACGACTTCACCCACGTACTCGAGAATAAAATCTCCGGATTTGATGGCTTGTTGTGTTCTCACTCCCCATCCCTTGTTCTCCGTCATAAATCTCTGCAACCCCGGCGACCATTCGTGCCTCTGAATCTTTTGATTCTCGCACTTGTCGCCGCAGGGACAGAGTTGGGGCGAACATTCGCTGAACACCATGCGGTTGATGCAATCATCCCCGCAACCGGTCTCCGGCTTGCACTCGCAGGCTTGCGCCTCGTAAAGAGTGGTCGGTTTGACGTCGTAATAAACATTAGTCCGAATTTTTCTGCAAAAAAAAAAAAGCAAAGAATGTTATTGTAGCGATAGATTATGTGTGCAACGCTTTTGCGTAATTGCAAAATATATTTACCAATGTTATTCGTAACGAGATTTCTACGTTAATATATCATTAACTACGTTAATATCATTCGTTTAATTTGCAAAAGATTTGCAATTGCTATATAGAACGAAAATAAAATAAGATCTCTCGCTCACTTGTAGTTCCACGACGGCACCAAATCCCGACCGGATAGTCTCGACTGATCGTGCAGCCACAACAGATCGTACTGGAGTTGAAACGGCGTTTTTTTCTGTCGCAGAAGTTTCCCGGTAAGACCCGACAATTGCTCCGTATAGTGCGTATCACAGACAAGAAGTTTTCTTTTGGCATCAGAATCGACGGGCTTCTTGGATTCGAGATCCTTCTTACATTCCGAGAACATGTTGTTCGTCGTCTGGAAGTATCGCTTCTTCCACCTCGACTGTTTCTTCCGGTTGTGGACCAAACCGGCGGGCTTCTTGTTGTTGACCTCTTGATCCTCGCTTGTCATGTCGCTGCTGGGTGGCGCCTCGCTCTCCGTTTCGTAGCCCGCGTTCCTCAATCTCTTCACGTTTCTCCCGTGGAGCGACGTGTTGAAAGGACTAGTCGAACTTCGTCGTTTCTTGTGATTGTTGTTGAAGCAGCCGGACAATTCCATCTTGACGTTCGCCGCCGCTTGAGCGTTCGCGCGTTCCAGTTTTCTCAAGTTTTCCTCGTTCAGCTCGGCGATACGTTGGTTGTGATTGTAACGTTCGAGGGACACCACCAGCGACGCGTTTTCATCGTAGACCCTGCAATCTGGTATTTTCTCGTATTTGACTGGACTCGAGTACAACTTTTCGGACAGCACGCTGCTGTCTGACTCCACGAGATCCTTGCGAACGCGTAATTGACCCGGGCAGGACTCCGTCACGTCGTCCGAGCCACTTCGACTGGACGTCTCCTGCACCGTGCCGGAATTGTTCGCGTTCTTAGCATCCGTCTTACAGTTACCTCTAGTATTGTTATTCTCTGTTAAAGTGTTCCGAGCGTCACTCGTCACCAAAGATGCTTTGCTGTCCTCGATATCGTCGGACACATTTTGATCCTTAGTGCCAGATGTCAATGCGGCCGACTTGGTCGCACCGGAAGAAGAATCGACGAGCTGCTTCTTCTTCTTCTTCTTCAAAGTGGGAAAACCCGTGCGATTGATGGTTTTTCGTCTTCGAACTTTCTTTTTCGCGAGAATCCCCGTTGCGGTGTCGCAGTTGCTCATGATATTTGGCACAGTTGAATTACCGATTTCGGCCGTCTTGCTCTCGACAACAGTCTCACAGTCGTCGGACACGTCAGACACGTGCGTCTCCGAGTCAACTTTTATGCTCTTTTCCGCACGAACGTGTTCGATGTCTCCTTTATTGTCCGATTTGTCAGCTTTGACTGATTTTTCCGTCGTCTTTTCCGATTTGCTCGATTTCTCCGAAGTAATTTTAGAACCCTTGTCCGTAGGCTTGTCCGATTTGTCGATAGCGCCGTGATTATCGGCCAGCAACTTGGTGATGGTAACACGAAGGTCCTTGACGATCTTCTTCTTTCGGCGCGGTTGAACTTCCGCGTGTACAGTCGATTTTTCCTCGTCGCTGCCTTGCTTCTCGGACAGCGAGTTCTCGGTGTCCCTCGGTCTTTTCTTGGGTGTTACCGGCAGAGCTTCCTCCTCATTGATGGAGGAATTGGAGCTGCCGCCGCAGTCGCCGCTACCGCCGCCGTATCTCGTGATGGTGGCCTCGATCGCCTCTTCTATGTGATTGTCCGTGGAGTTGGACTCGTTCACATTTGCGTCCGTACAGCTCGCGTTCGAGCTCTGTGAACTGTGCGGACTCGACACGTGATAGTGACGTTTCTTCAGTGGCAACCGCTGCTCGTTAGGATTCGAACTCGTGCTTGTATTCGCGCTGCTTTTGGAGTCAGCGTTTGCCAGTATCTTTTCTTTCTTCAGGCGTCGCTTCAGTTTTTGGTCGTCGTTTGCGCCGGCGTCGCCGCCCTTCCTCTTTTTCGTGAGCTTCTTCACGCGGAAGATCTGCGGCAGTTCGGACTGATTGACGCTGGCGTTGTTCCTGCCCAGGCTGCACGACTTGGCGAACTCGTCGACCAGCTTCTCCAGTTCCTGGATAATGCACGGATCGATGCGGATGGGATTCTTCGGCGGGACGAGCAGTCTTCGGCGGTGTTTGTGATGATGATGATGGTGCTTGTGACAATGGTTGTGCTGCGTCGGCTCTTTCGTCTTGTCGTACTTGCCGGATGCGCGGTTCACATTCTCCGCTTTCAATATGTCGCTAACAGGTAACGATATCAATGTCTGCACGCCCACGCCGTTGGTCTCAAAGCCGGATGTGATTTTCTTGTTACATTTGTTCTCCTTTAGAATCCGCCTGGTCGCCGAAGGCGCGGTTTTCTTTTGCTTCCTGGACACGACGGCCGCGTTGTTTCTGTTCTCTTTCGAGCCTGTTCTTTTACCGGCGCCCCGTATCTTCTGATCGCTGGAAACCTGATGGTTTTCGCAGGACACCGCCTGCTTCTGTCGCGTCAACGGAACCGTGGTCTTGGCTGTGGACACACATGTTCTGTCTTGCCTCACTTTTCTACAGCTCCTGCCGTCGCATTGCGGCACAAGTTTGCTCGCCATTGATCTACTCAAGCACTTGACTCGCATCGGGGAACTCGCCGTTCCTACGGTCTTTTTGACCATCGTCTTGTCTTGCGTAGATTTCACCGGATTGCCGAAACGTTTCTTCTGATACGTTGTCGCTGCTTTACCTTTTACCTTTTTGTTCGCCGGAGGCGCGTCGTCCTTCTCTTCCTTCGATATAACGGGCTTCGCGTTGCCTCGTTTTCTGGGCGAGGACGCATCTTCCTTCACGCTCTTCGCGGACGATGATTCCTTCTCCTTTTTTTCGGCCGGTTGATTATCGGGAGTCTTTGGAGTTTTTAAAGACTCGCTCTTTTCTTTCTCAGCCTTTTCTATTTTCTGTATCTTCTCGACAATTTCCGGTTTCAAACGTGGCCTACCAGGCCCGCGCGGTTGCGTAGACACCGGTTTTGCCGGTCTGCCGGGTTTCCGTTTAGGAGGATACAAAACTCGATCGACGTTCACCACCGGCTTAGTGGCGATTGACGGTTGAATTGCGGATTGGGTCGGTGCTGGAGGACTGACAGGACTAATCGCCAGATGTAGCGGACTGTTGTCCACCGACTGAATGCCGGAATCAGGCGACACATTCGACACGCACGTGTATTCGTTATCGTTATTCGCTTTCTTGCCGCATTTACTGCGCCTCTTTCGCGGTTCGGATAACATAGCGGTCTTCTCGACGAACTGCTGCAATAAAGTGGAACTGTATACGGGCACGGTGCCAGTCTCGCTCGTATCGGAGTCCGCACCGAGTGACATGCGCTCGATCGCCTTTGAAACCAGCCGACCGCTCTCGGAATCTTCAAAACCGTCGAACGGTGGCTCTTCCTGCTCTTGCGGGGGCAAGATTGTCGCCAAATCGTCCTGATTGATTTCCTGTAGTGGCAAGTGATTTTGCGACTGCTGTTGCTGTGTCTGTTGTGACGTTACAGGACTCACAGACGAGTCCGAATCTTCGCTGCTACATTCTGAGGACTAAAAGAAAAAAAAATGAGTTCGCGTGTAATATAAATTTATTTATTACATACTGAATAAAATAAACAAAGATTATAAAAGAATAATTACTTATTCTTCATTATACCTAAATATTTTCACATATTTTTCCACTAACACATTAATTTACTAATCACAGACAAATTACCTTGTGTTCATGACTGGCCTTTTGGAGTTTCTTTCCAACATTTTTTCTGGTTTTTTCACATTTAACCTTATCTTCCTCCTTTTTAGGACCTTTCATCGTTATCTTCAATTTCAATGCTCCCTGCGAAACATGCAAAATCAAATCATTTTCCAAAAATTACCGCAAAACAACTCTTGGATCATTTAGATATGAAAAACAATGCAACTCAATGTACTTGTTCGAAGTTGGTTTCTTGAATAGAAAAAGTTTGTTCGCTATGTTCCGAAGAGCAGTCCGAATTAGATACGCTATCCTCTTCGTCGCCACTACTCTCGTCGTCTGACTCTGAATTAGAATCTGAATATGAGCAACTGCCTTCGCTTCCACCAGAGCTTTCGTCGTCGGAATCAGAATCTTCTTCGGAATCGACCGAATCTGTCCCTGTAATTTGGAAGTTGCGTTTAAGACATTTGCCGCGAGTTTATAAGAAGTTTATCTCGCAAAATTCGCGCATTGCAACGCCAAAATTTATGATATTACCATGAGGCTCACAATCAGTAGCGGGATCCCAACTACCACCACCCTTTATAGCATCCATGTCAACAGTCGAGGGAAGCTCTTTCTCTTGCTCCCCATCGTTTTCCCCATCGTTCACCCAATTCCAGTTTTGCAGTTCTAAATCTGAGGGATGGTGAATAACGGCATTCCATCCTGAATCACCAGACATTTTTCAGCTTATCTAACATCCAGCTGAATCCAATAGAATACCATTCCTTATACTTTTGTTCACTCATCAAGCTTCTTTACGATACCAAAAAGCACATCTCTTCGGGACTTAGTTTATAGAATGTTCATTTATAAATAGTAACCAATGTCATATTTTTTTTTTTTTGTTTTTTTGTTTTTAATACAATATTGTTCACGCAGAAATTGAAGTTGCTGTAACTCTGGAAAGCAAAAAACAAAATAAACATTAGTCGATCTGTCTTAAATCTAAAAGATATACTACAATATAATTCCTCTTAAACTTGGAAGAGTTTTCTATCCTTTTTCACATACGATGATAAACACTATTGACCTGAAACACGCAAGCGATTTTTTTCACCGCGCAGTGAAATAATTGTGTGAAAAAAAACATCATCAGAGCGATGGAGCACACATTTGTTTGCACAGTCACGTACACTTGGATAGTCATTTTATCGCAGCATTTTTAAAATCTCTGTGAAAAAAAACACTTGTGTTTTAGGTCAAAAGTTGAGAGGTTTATCAACGCTTTTTTTTTCTATATATGACAAACAATGCCACAAGAAAGATTGTTTTGTCACGCTCTTTTTTAATTACTTCTTACTCGTTTTTTTTTACAAAGTTTGTTACATCAGTGTTTGTTTCTCATTTTTCAAAAAGATGAGATCACTTACGATCTAGACGCAACAAGATGTCTGGATTCACCTCTCAAACCTGGACGCTTGTATCAATTATCTCCAAGTTCAAGAGTATGCTGATAACATCCAACGAGCAATTGGTAGCTTAAATCTAACTTCTATACTTATCAGAATAAAAGTAAATACTGTGTCGAAATTACGTCAGATATCCCGATATATCAGAAACCAAAGAATTTACAGTTGCCCTACAGTTACCTGTCTTTTTACCGTGTATACAAAATTTATGAGAATGCAGAACAGTAAGCTTTTGCTTTTCAACATATTTCTCTCTCTCTCTCTCTTCGGTTCTGTTTTCTTTCGTGTGTGAAATACACACATATATCTGAGGATATGTGTATTTTCACACACCTCACCAACGTTCTTCGAATACCTCAAACTATACACAATCGAGCTACAACTACGCAAATGCGCGATTCCACGAATCGCGAAATAATTCCAGATATGAGAAAAAAAAAGAAGAAAAACAAATATACTTAGCAGTAGTCAATTATCGAGCTACCAACAAGGAAAACGTCATCAAATTATTCGCCTTATTGATGACTCAATAATTTTTCGATAATATCCATCTAACGTATGTAAACATCGGATAACATGACGCTCGCACGAGATCTCTCGGAGCGCGACGTTACCTTCGCAAGTTTTAGCTGCGAAACAAATAATCGTTCGCTACCAATCGAATTTGCTCGATCGGATCTTGACGTTCACGACTCCGTTGCGAGCGGCGTGTCCGGTCACGAGAACGAGCGATAACGTCGCTCGCTATTGGCGACGCAACGCGACAGCTGTTTCTTCGTCTCGCGCGCTAGGTGTTATGCGCCAGGTGTGCGTCTCGGGACGAGGATTTGGCGCGAAACGTCGTCGCGTTAACAAGACAGGAGTCGGTTGATGCGCCGCGTTGATTGTCAGAATTGCGGGACCAACGTCGGGCCGAGCGCGGGGAAATCGCCTCGGCTGCGTGTCGACGAAATGATCCTCCGTTCGCGGCGGAATACAATTGGAAAGTCCGATGTTTACGTCTCCGTCAGCGAGATCACAAAATGGCGTTTCTCAGCGACGTTCCGTAACACTGTGCGGCTAAAACTCGTCTCCGTTTGACGCCGTGCGGGAAGATGCGCGTCGCTCGCGCGCACCGACGACGGATTCCCCGGTTGGTCGCGCGTTCTCGCTTTAACGCGAATTTTGTTTTCCGGTATTCTCGCGGTCAGATATAATTGCGCGTATTCCTCGTGCGAAGTGCGAATTCGCGCATCGCATTTCGCGACAACACTACAATCAGCACCTTGCACACGCGACACTATCGTCGCGTCGCGGCGAGTGACGCAACTTGCGTACGAGACTTGTCGCGATTGCGTATCGTGCGTATCGTGAAAATTGGGGGGGACACGACGTTTGTCCGTGGCACCTATTTTTCACGTAACGCGTGCGTGTCGCGTGACCAATCGCATCTTTCTACACTCTTTCTCTCTCTCTCTCAAATCGACCAATCGCGTTGCTCGATTCACCGAAAGTGACGTCATTAATCGCTCCGGTAGCGATTCAACTCGTATCGTCGGCATCGAAAACGCGTGTGTGACGTCGTTTCTTTTTTAATTTTTTCTGAACCAGTTTGAAAAAATTAGTCGGAAAAATCCGAGCATTAGGGGCCTTGTACAATAAGATATTAGTAATAAATCAGAAATCAGAAGTAAGAAAGTGACCAATCACAAAAATCGACCAATAACAAATCAGCAATTTTTTTTTACGCGTATCTGGAAGAGCTAGTTTGTGATTGGTTGATGCTCTTACCGGTTGAGGTTTTAAAGGCTAATCGTGCGTTTTCGGCTTTGAACGGATCCGCATTCGGACTCACTCGCGAATTATTGTAGAGATCGCATTGAAAATTCGATCAGAGCAAAGTTTATTGTTAAAAGCGCAGTGTTTTCTTTATTCTCGATTGATCAAATCGAGTTGTTGTATGACATTAGAGACTTTCAAAGATGTCGGATAGGTGTCGCGTGGATTGCGGCGACGCGCTCGCAAGCGCGTGGGTCTTGCGTCTAGAGTGCGCTTATGCCGCATGTGTTGCTTTGCTCTCGGAGTCACTGGTCTCCCGGTGGGTGGTAGGGGAGTAGGAATTCAGAATCGGCAATATGGCCGGTCAGATGTGCAGGGTGGCGCAGTGGTGTTAGTGGTGCTGCGCGCTGTGGATTTCTCAGACTTCTCTCGTTATTTTATATGTCGAACTACCGCAAGTCCTGTCCGAATCTCGTGTGTTTTCATGGGCTCGGTGATATACTGTGCAGGAGCAGGAACACGGATTGCATGAAGGCATAGCACACGCTCACCGGTCAAGCAAACATGAAGTGAGTAATACAACATCGAGAGAGAAAGAGATAGCATTCCCACGAAGAGAGAGAGAGAGAGAGAGAGAG
>QVNW01001970.1:0-13423 GCA_014825475.1 Pseudomyrmex flavicornis
GGGAAAAGTTGTTCAGAATCATGTCCCTAACAACATATTTCAAACTCATTAAAATCGGAGAGGAAGCCCCTAATCTAAATAATTACCTACATTTGTTACATACGTACGTACATTTGTTATACCATTCACACACACACACACACACGTGTAATAATTTAATTACGAATAAACGAAACTTGAGAGTCTCTTGAAACCTCATTTCTTCTATAGGCCGCGGGACTCACGTCCAGCTCGTATTTTTCAAGACAATCATTCTTCACGCACCTGCACGTTATGAGCGATTTCGTCGTTACGAGGGCAGTACAAATAGCTTTTCACCTCGTTTGTTTCTTTTTTTTCCCCTTTACCAAAGACGCTTAAAGCTCAGCATGTACGTTATGATGCACATCCATAATAACCATCGGTTTTATATACGTCATTCGCTTTGGCGCGATGTCAGGAAAAATAGCAGGTGTGTCGTACATTAAAAAAAAAAAAAAAAAAACTCATACGACGCGCGTTTATTGGTTAATATATATCGCGACGGTTCGCTTTACGAAAAATTATTCTTCATCGTAGAACGTCTTGCCCCACGACGCGGGAAAAGTTGGTAGAGTTAATTCCCCGATATTTATAACAGCGGTTTGCTTTACATATTTATGCGTCGGCGGATGTGTCCGCATGAATATAAATATTTAACGACGCGGCGATTAAAGTGCCATTACGCGCGACATTAATGAAGTACCTCTGCCATCGTTATGGCAATGCTGTGCGTCTGTGCGCTCATTAGTTTTACAGTTCTTTGACGATATATGTATAGAGACAGGCCTAATGAAACGAAGAGGATTACGAATTTATGCGGCGGGGCATACGCGCGAAGCGCAGCAGCGCGAGATGAAAACACGGCGGTAATTCCCTCGCGAAAGCATAGCGGCGGTCGGACGGAGGCGGGCGGAGAAAAAAAACTGAAAAGCCGCGCGTCTATCCCATCGCTGAATACGGCAAATCCCATCTTACGTCAGGAAGAAATAGCGACGCTACGAGCGCAGCCGTCGCGATGCCGACGCGGAAATACACGGCGTCAAAGGCTTACGAAGGGCTAAGGGTGTAGCTGGTGTGCTTGCGCGGAAACCGACACCTCGCCGCGTTCTCGCCGTGCATGCTCTTTTTCAGCTCGCGCACGTTGCAGCGGCTTCTCTGAATTCACCGGAGGAGATTACACCCGACGCGCTGAAAGCGCCAAGCACGAAGTAAGCCAATAAAAAGAGGAGAGAATTTCCAAGATCGCGGAACGCTCCTTCGTTTCTTTCTTTGTTCGCTGTAACTGTCGCCGCTACGACCGGTCTGAAGAATACCGCAGAAGCGACATCAATACCTACCCGTTTTCCGCTTCAACGTGGCAACGGAAATTCGGTCGAGCACTCTTCAACTTGCGGCTCTTCATTTTTCACAGCGGTTGGTTCTCAAATTATTTAATATATTTAATAAAATCGCTTTGTGCGGGAATCGCGTATATCAAATTTTTAATCAAATTAACAATATGAACTTGCAAAATTCTTTCTTTGTTGTTTTATGATCTTCTTTTTTTTTATAAAATTGTTTCAATATATTAGTATTTTAAAAATATCACATTTAATATATTTAATATGTTACATTATATATATTATTGTTTTTTATCTGAGAAGAAAATTTCGAAGCACAGATTGCATAGGAGTACATTTATGACTACGTAATTAGCAAAAGCACGCAAAGTTATATCAGCAAGCAAATCGAAAGTTCGATCTTTCGCATACATTCGTAGTCGAGTTCTCTTTCTTCTTCTCTTCAACCTTTCTCAATTTCCTCCTTCACTCATTCCGCGGTAGCCCAGGAGCTTTGCTTAAGCTAAGCTTAAATAAGCAAACTGTCGCGCAGATAGGTAGCTTCGACCAACGTTTCCCCGCCCTCTTCATCAACTCCGTCCGAGCTCCGGAACTTTTTGGCGGGTAGTCTGTGCTAACTGCCGAGTTAACTCCCGCTCGCAAGGAATATTGCCGTAAATCGTCGAGCGTAGAAGACGCGGATTCTGTAATAATGTCTTGAATGTCCGTTAAAACCGAAGATAAATAAGTCCGAGACCGCCAAAAACTTGAAAGCGACCGACTGTCTTTTAAACTTGGAAAAATAAAACGCGGAACGTTATTTTGTTCCAACAAAATAACCAAGCGAATTTTTTTGTTTTAATAACAATTTATAGGTTAAGTTTTATATCCTGATTATAAAAGAAAAAAAACACATTGATTAAAATAATAAATGTTTATATTAACGAAATCAGCATTGCTTGTCTGTAAAATAATTGTTCGCAATTTGAATTTCAACGCGCGGCATTATATTAGTGATTGTGAAATTTTCAATCGCCTACTTTGAGCGAAGTAATGTGATTACGTTAATCATTAAATCGATCTGTTCTCTCAGGCAAGCTGAGAAGTTTATATTAAGATAAATTGACATGCTATGTATATATAAAGTAGCACCGATTAACGCGCTTCCCCGCTGTCTTCATTAGCTCCATTTGCAATTAAGAAGTCTAGCAGAAAGTCGGTGCCAAGTATTGGATTATATTAGCGCGTGCTGCGGTGAGATAGTGAATAAAGGGAGGATCTGACTCGCGATATTATCCGCGATATTATCCGCGAAGAGGAAGTATGTTTAAAATGAAGAAATGACACTCTCTTTCACAGTTGTAGTAATTTTAACATTTTATATTCTACAAGTAAAATATATTAACAATTATATTAATTTATAAAAAGTTCACAGTTTACAAGTTTGTATAAACAAATTAAAAATCAGACTTACTGTACATCGCAAAACGCAACTAACGACGACAAGATAGAGTCTAAGCAGATACGATCTCATGCAGACCATTTTTCGTTCATTTGACGCATCACGATGTTAATCAAACATTTTGAATTCTTTGCGTTTATCGTTTTCTCGTCGGCCGACGGTAAAACCGAGAAAGCTGCGGAATAATCACAGAAACGCTGATAGAATCGCGAACAAATGCCGATCCAATAATACCGCAACGCCCGAGGGAATGTAGAAAAGCTCTAGTTCGGACGACATTGTTCGGCCATCGACGTGCAGACGTGTTTCCGTAGAAGCGCCCCTGCGGTAAGATTTGTAGAATGCTTCAAGCTCAGTCTTCAGTTCTAAGTGTCCTTCCTTGTATAGGTTCAAGTTTCTGAGAACGAGAGACATCATGGAATACGTAGCAAGATGTGATAAGAATTGCAGAGAAGAAATTTTTTTCTTTAATAATATCGGTTTCTAAAGAGCGTGTGAGGATCAAAGAGACATTTTAGAGATATGATTAGCTGACAAGTAAAAAAATGCTAATAATATGTTTATCCGCCAGAATGGGCGCAATCGTGAATTGTGAAAGAAACGTAACACACCAATCTCGTTTTTATGTAACACACAGTTTTCTCGTCGAGTATATCGTTATCGAATGGCGAGAGCGCGATACGATCGTGGCGTGTGTAAGTAATGGGCGCATTACTGCACTCTCTAGCGAGCTACGCGCAGCGAGGATTATGAACGCTACAAGTATTGCATGCACCGTGCATAAATGATGCACGCGGCATGCACGCCACTCAAGCTACCACCGCGGTCAGAATAGCCTGAAATATTTAATGACCGCGTGATTATTTCGCAGCGGATTTTACCGCGCCTTCCCCACATTGTGCGCCACGTGCCATGCAAAAGTATAAATCGGTTTGCAGCTTATTAAATCTGTTTTATATATTATCGCCATCTCGTTTTTTCGCGCGCGCATGAACAACGCGCACAAAGTACAATTTTTATGATCGATAACATGTTATGGATTCTTCTCGCGAACATCTGCTATTCATTAGGTCCGCGCGCCAGCTGTCGGTAGCAA
Organism: Pseudomyrmex flavicornis; assembly: GCA_014825475.1. Lineage (NCBI taxonomy): Eukaryota > Metazoa > Arthropoda > Insecta > Hymenoptera > Formicidae > Pseudomyrmex > Pseudomyrmex flavicornis. The sequence goes on from QVNW01001970.1 coordinate 3,899, forward strand.
TCCCTCAAGTTTCCGTCGACGAATCGCGAGTTTGTAACAAACGCCATTATTTATTCCCTTTTTCAGATTCAATCCTACAACTCAATTACAATCTGTTTTGCATACCTTCCTGCGACAGCGTATTAGATTGAATCTTAATTGCGTTCAATCAGAGATTAAATTTCGCGATGCTGAGAGTAAAAGAAAAAAACAAAATTAATTCTTAAAATAGCACTCGAGTCTACATTGCATAATTGTATAAAATTATTTCCCTAATTTTTAACTATCGCGTCGGAATGAACGGGATAAACATTCGGTTATTCTCTTCAATAACAATGAAAAGTAAGGAATCGCAACGACAAAATTATACGAGAGATGCGAGAAGAGAGGAGAATGAGCGCGTGTATTTTTCAAATTAAAGTTTCAAGTTAAATGAAACGTTTTTTATCGATGAAACGGTAATGGCATTCCATGTTTTTTCCGACGATTCAGATTGGAAGGAAGTAAAGTTTGTCGGGATGAAGAAAATGCATTTAATAACGCCCGTGTTTATTTAATAAATCGGTCCACGCTCCGTTGTTAAAAGACCAAACAGCACGTACGCGGGAGTAAACGCGTGACGTGGCAACCAACTAGATGCAATTTTAAAAATCGACAGTGTTCCTCCATTAATAGAGAAACACATCCTCAAGCGAGATTTTGCGAAAAATCAGACGGAAACGCACGCGCGCTATACGTACAGCGAAACAGCCGGAGGGCTAACCGGGGAAACAACATCGCGGGGGACTTCCCCGAGATAATATTGTCTTTGCGGTCCTTGTCGAGCTTAGTGACTTCGATGCCGGGTTTAAGAACCGAGTCTACACCGAAGAAGCCGACGTGCACCGCTGTTTTCAACCGTAATATTTGGATTACTTCGAGACATTCCACAAGCTCGGGAACGCAGATTGGCCCTGTTTTTAGGAGACCAATAAAAATATCGGCTACACATCGGCGATGTGTGTAACGCTTACGATCGTACATAGAGACACTTCCATGCGTGTGGACGTATATAGTGTTGTAACCGAATGATGTTTAACGCGTCTTATTAAATATTGTTGACATATTGCCTCGATGTTTTTTTTTAACAAAACACCTCATTAGCGTATGAAAAAATTAGCATGTATTTGTAATTAAATAAATCCTCCCGTTTTCTCAAGCTTCTCAAATGATCTTGTTCTTCACATACGTTATAAAAATCATTCTCATGAGTACGTTTCAAAAAGTTTTAGCCGTCGCTCATTGCTTGTTAAAAAATTATTAACAAAACAAGTTTTGTAAATAAACCCTCGTTTTCCGACATTGTGCATTTGAGAATTAAACATTTCGTTTGTATCGTACGTTATCGTACACGTTGCGGAGCTTCGTCCCACTCCCTTTCTGAAAAAAAAACCTAACCCAATCTATGTTACTACAATATCATTGTCACGATGTACCACTTGATAATGCACATCGCTCGTCATTGTACGTTACCATCACAGTTACGTATTATAGATTGAGTTAAGGTTTTTCAGGAAGGGGTGCAAGGGAAGGGGCGAAATCCATCCTTTGTCCACACGTATACGATAGTGCGCAAATAAAAAGAACCGTAAAAAAAAGTAGTTTACAAAAGAATCAAAATTCTGTGTGATGATATTCAGAAATTCGTGCAAACGCATGTTGAAAGTTCAAAAAAATCTCTTTCAAATTATCCAATCTAGTCTGGCACAAAACTACATAACACACTGTTCGAGCGATAACATGTACGACTGAAGAAACCAGAACAAAACAGTAAGCTCTGTAATATGTGTTGAATATTTGTGTATAAAACACATCATATATGTGTGTCTAAAATATACACGATGTTGAGAAACGATGGTCCATTTATGAAACTTTTGTGTTAATAACTTTTTATTAAATAATGAACGGCGATTGAAATTTTTTAATTGTTACTCAGAAGAATAATTTTTACAATATATGTGAAACAGAAAGTCAAGGAGAAGTTTCCCTCGAGTGGGAGTTTTATCATTGTACTCTTTTTCTCTCATACTGTAATAATGTTAACATCATAATTTAGAAAACAAATAAAACAATAAAAGTTTTATGCGAAAAAAACGCTGTTCCCATAGCACTTAATAGTTATTTTATCGTTTGGAACAATTATTTATACATAAAGCACCGACGGTTCACGTGATTTCTACGTTAATCGGTGCAGCAGGTATAGCTCGCGAACGCAGTCGAAGTTGTCTATTAACCGATCGAGAGCTGCAATAATCGAGTGGAAGTTTCGCCAGTTCGATTAGTAGGCGATTAAACCTAACCGCGAAACTCGAAACGCGCGCGTCGGCCGCTCGTTGCGACTTAAAGCTCCTTTAATGACGGCACAGAAGAGAAATTACACGCTCTACATTCTGCTGATGTGGGTTAACGAGCGGGAGGGATACGAGCAGGGGAACGAAGCGCGCCAAGTATATCGCGCTTCGGATCTGAAAAGTACAGAAGAGCAATTCAAGCGTAAAAGTTATGGGCTCCATGGGATCTTTTTCCGTGAATTTCTGGGATCAACCGATGCGTCGTGCCGTCCGTCGAAGTCGCTGTAGATTTGGCCCAGAAGATTCTCGCAAGAAGCTCTCCAACCGCGCTATCTCTCTTTAGCGAGATCGCACAGTGATGGCGCGCATCGTCACCCAGTTCTCTAACCATTTCGCGACTAAAAATTTCGAAGAGTTTTCTTTAGCTGCATATCAAAAAGAGGAAAAAGAAAACGTACGTTATTACTGTCAACATAGCGTATCCCCGAAAATTTAAGTGACTTTTCAAGCGTTCTAATCAATTGCTTCGCAATGATAAACAAAAAAAAAACAAAAATTAAAAATTAAAAACAGTTCTATTTTGTTTTTTTTTTTTTTGTTTTTATTTTTGCATAATAAAACTTTCCCGAGTTATTTCTATAATTTATCAGTTTTTAATTGCATTGACAATGATGATTGTCTCGCGATTCTACAGGCAACACATTTTCGCTTTCTGTCGATTGTGTAATGTTATAAATCTCGCCCAATGGAATCATGTTCTCCGTAATTTTGCTAATTACTTTGGGATTATCCCATTCGCTCGCAAGAAAGTGCCGGCATGTCATTCGCGCGCGATCGATCAATACGCAAAACGCATGTCGGAAACGGAGATCCTCGAACCGGACCCTCTATCGCGCGGCGGCAGTAGATTCGCGATAACTTCGAACATGCAATTACCGTCGAAGTGGATTTCGACTCGTTCCCCTCTTCCCCTTCCTCTTCCCTCTCCTCTTTCCTTCAATCTCCCACCCGCAGGCCTTTCTCTGTGCTATCCATGCTTGGGGGTGGAATGTACCGAACACTTCACTCATCGAGCTCTTTGGCCCGTAGATTCAAATTCAAATTTGCGAAAGCCTCTCTATCCCCCTACTTTGACCGGTGTTCTCTCACGGTCTCCCAATACCAATCATGCCAATTGCATCTCGCGTGGCTCGACCGGCCGGAAATAATTGTTGATCCTCATCGCGCTTTCTGCTTCTTTCTGGCGAGAGAATTTTCACACGACGGCGATAGATTTTCGATGTACATACATAAATATATATATATATATATACTATATATATATATATAGTCAATTAAAGAGAGATGTTAATTAAAATATATTGATACGGCTGGCGAACACGACGCGTTGCCGAAGCGATCAATTAAATTTGATCAATGGCACGTATTTGCGATTAATGTGACTCTCCTTTGATTGCGACGCGATCGAATCAGGATCAGAAATAACGTTGATCCGCGTCTGCGCGATGCATTAAAAATACGCTGCGCAAAAATACGCGCGTAATTATTCTTCTCTTTTACTTATTTACTCTCTCTCTCTCTCTCTCTCTCTTTTTTCTTTCTTTCTCTTGATGTAATTGTTATTTAATTAACTTTTTCGTTTATGTATAGTTTTTTAAAATTACTTTTTCGCGTAAAATTGCTTTTACCCTAAAATTCTGTAGCTCTGATATATGTTAGATACATATAATTGATTTAGAATACTTTAACCTTATCAGGAATGTTTTTAAAAAAAAACTTTTATTGGAAATGATGATTTTAGTAAATAACAAATGCGTTTTTGTGCGCTAAAAGTTTTTTTTGTGATAAACTTCAAAACAATCTCTTACACAAAGCCCGACGTTACATTCTTTACATTCAAATCTATAGATCTCTTGTTCGCTATTTTTTTACTCCTGTAGTACAAACAATACATTTTTGCCCTGTTGAATGATTTTCATCTTTTTCAATATAAGAGAAAAAAGAGGAAACACTTTGAAAGTGTCTAGCTGTCAGACGTAAAGGATTAGATAATCGAGGTTTACCGATTAAAAATTTAATTAAGCGTAAAAAACGCTTTGAGAGGGAGGATTGTAAGCGCCTCAAAAATATCGATCCGAAACGAGCAAGCACTGCTCTAATACTATTCTCAATAAAAATTTTATCTTTCTTTAATAATAACAATAAATTGCAAGAAAATGTTTTTAAATCTTATTAAATGAGTATACAAGCGAACGCAACCTTAAACAAAGAAAATTGCAAGTACGACGGAAATTGATGATGACATACATCAAAATGTAGAGTCTAAAATTCTGATTAAAATGATACTTTATTCATATTAGAAAATATTAATTCCGTTCTTGAGACATGCAAGTTACTATATATAATAACGCTCTTTCTGAACCAACTTGGTAAAAATATTTTAATATATCACGCTTGAATGAATTATATCGAACAATGTATTTTGTAGAATTCACTTTTCGTTTCAATGTATCCGATAAAATAAACTCGCAATGTCTACGTAGTCTTAACCGACACAAGTTAGACACTTGCAAGATTCAGGAGTTTTACAGTCAACGAGACAGTATATACTTTGAAAGTATATGACAGTATATACTTGACTATTCTCCTATTCCAATTTACTTCTTAATAATCTTTTCATAAAGCTAGAACAGTATTCTTTCTGTACAATATTGTTGCGAAGAGAACTTTAAACTGCGACGGGTCAAAGTACGTCGTTTTCGCTGCCTTCGTTGATGAGTAAAACGGGGAAAAAGTATGCGCTGTACATTAGACTTGACTTGCGTTCACTTTTAGCTGTCGCGAATTTGCCTGTAAAACTGTCGAAAATTTACGACCCTTTTGCTTGGCGCCGTTGCCTGCATGTTCATTGCGAAACTTCTCCAGCCTTCGGGTCCAGGGTCCGGTAATAGAGCGGTGAAAACACATTTACGCGGAATGAAAAGTGAGATATATATACGCTAATGAAAGGCCCGAAACGTACTCGTTAAACCGGAACAGTCCGTCATTGGAGAATTTAAATCCTGGACGCGCGGGGAGAGAAGAAAAGAGGGAATGAATGCACGCGAAGAGGGCACGAGATTAGACAGATTATTTCTGCGTAAAGTGCAAAGCTGGCGTCGTGACTTAGCATTTTCGTTGGTTTTTTTTTTCAATAAATTAAAAATTATATTCGTGTATATTTCCGTTTCAGTCTCTCTTGTTAATTCCTTTCGCAAACGCAGACGTACGTGCGTTTTGATGCGATCTGAGAATATATTCGATTTTATTCCATTGTCTTTTTTTTGTTTTTGTTTTTTTTTTGTCATTAACTTCGCTTACCGATAATTTTGCTTGGAGAAATTTATCCGCGTCAAGAAACCATCAAATAGGCCGGATTAGCCAAATTACGGAAGCTTGGTATTTTCGCGTGAATTCACTCGTGGAAAACCCGTGGATGACTCTCGCTGCAGCGAGAGCAGTGAGCCACGTCTACTTTGATTGTTTGCCGTTTTCCAGCCATTCCCTCGACGTAGCTTTCGCGATAGAGGCGCGCGCCCCGACACGATACAAACAATTTTCTCCGCCGCTGCGGAGCTCCGCCTAATTTTCTGTTCCCCGCCGCCGATGCGACACGATGCACGTTCCGGGATTTCTCTTATTCAAAGCGCACCGGCAAAACGGTTACTGGAATCGTACTTGTTGAGTCGCTTAATGGGTCCGGGAGCGTCGCGCGAAAGTTGCTCCAGCAATTTTTCACTCGGCTAAGTCCCCGAAACTCCACTCGATTCCAGATTGCTCGACTTGTTCGAAGTTTGTCGCTACCAAAGCAACGGGTAGCTGCGCTCTTAAGGAACCCAACCCGACATTTCTACCCAAAGATCTTACTCGTTGCAGCATCCCCTTCTCGCTCCGCTCTCTTTCGGCCCGGTGTATGAAAATACGTATGCTTAAGACGCGACATCGCACGCCGCTACATCGCTCCTTGATGAAAACTTTCGTCGTAGCTCGTTCTCAACGATTCTTACAAACTTGTTCTCTCTTCGGGAGCGTCTTTCTCTCTCTCTCTCTCTCTCTCTCTCTCTGAACTTTGACCGAAGAACAGAGAGTCGCGGAAGAGAAGGGAGTCACAGTGCGATAATTATGTGTCACGAAACGATGTCTTCTTTTCGTCTTCAAATTACTTGGACAAATTAGGCGCGTGGAATTTGTTTTCGGCATGTACAGTGATAGAAAAAAAAAAGAGTGCAATTGCGCGTTACTCGTAACGATATTTCTCGACGATTTTACCGAGAGACCGATATCGCTGTATATATCAGTCGAATGTATATGCTAAATGACAGTAATGCGGAGAGAATTATAATGCAAAACACACGATTAATAGGTAATGAAATTCGAGACGACCGATATGTGATGCGTGCAGCTATTTCAATTACAGCGTTTGACGCAAACTGCCAGTAAATCGTAATATCACGACGGTATCAAATCAAAGCCAAATCGAATTATACGCGTTGAAGACGCTAATTTGATACTATCGATGGTATGTGAAGCGCGGCCATGGTAACGCTTCCGATACTGAAGTAGATACGCGCACGTTATCCACCGTTCGTTGAAATTGTCGTAAGGATCGCATCCAGATCCGATTTGCGCGCATTTAAGTTTCAAATCTCATTGCGTTAATTGATGGGGAAAACTCGCGTCCTGTGAGCGGAGCGCACGGTATGATGAAATATTTATTCGAGCGGGCGGACGCCAACAAGCTGAAAATGGGAACTCGGCAAAGCCCCCCGTGTGTCGTGCGGCGAACGCGTAATTGCGCGCACCGACCCTCGTAATTAAGCCGGCCCAAGTACTCTTGATTATCACGAGGATTAGTTTGATGAGTCCGACCGTTTCGTTTCGAAGCCCAAGTCAAACGCGGTTACATTGATAGGCTAATATATCGCTTCTTGGATTCCGAATGTTGGATAATCTCGATGTGTAACGTGTGTGTGTGTGCGCGCGCACACATTCTCCCGCTAATTGATTGGTTAGATTTACTGTGCTCAATGATATATTAAATAATCGATGTCTTTGTTACAACCAGAATTGAATTACGCAATGGAGTGCGAGAGACCGTAGTGAAGAATGATTGAAGTATTATTTTCGAAAGTCAAATATATTATAGAAGTATAAGAGAAATAAAAATATGTAATAAATGAAAAGAGAGTCAATACGAGCCACAAACAGGATGTTTGTGTTTTGAGTTTGTGTTTTGAGTACAATGTTTAACGTTTCGATCCGTATTAGAATCTTCTTCAATGACTATCGGAATTAAAATAGTATTATAAGTATCTCAGTCCACAATCACTAGTGCGTGGATGTTCACAGAAACTGAAAATGTTGTTCAATAAATCAACTTGATGATCGAAGAATACGGCAGGCACAGTCACACACAGTCGACAAACCGATAGACTGATGACTATCTTTATTTTAATCCAGATAGTCACTGAATAAGATCCTAATACGGATCGTTTGACGTTAAACATTGTACAAAACATTCATTTAAACACGGACATTCTTTGTTTGTACGCTCATATTGGCTCTCCTTTCATTTATTAAATTTCATTTTCATTAATTTTACGAACAAAAATATATAATAAAAATATATAATGTACTTTTTATCAATTGCAGTGTGTTTGTTATTTTATGTCACATAATAAAGATATGTCGCGAGGATGTAATTTTGTGTGATTGCGCGCCATCTCACGAAACTCTCTCTCTTACGAGAATATCTTATTTTATAATTGAAATTTTCGCACGTATCTTTCTGCGCGTTTAACAATGAAAGGATGACACGAATTACTTTAGCCAAGATGATCTTGCAATCTCTCGAACACTTAGGAAATCCAAACCATGTTAAAAATACATTCAGGTCAGGACGTTTCATCGATAAAAAAAAGACGACCTTTTTTAAATTATAACGATCGCGAGAGTTAGAATCTATAAATCTAAATCTCTAGATAGAAACGGTCAACTTCTTACCGCGTTTCTCGATCACGTCGGCAATATTCTCCTTTATCGCGCGAATTAATCGGATGAAACTGACCGTTCCGAAGCACGTGTCGAACGCAGTCACGTAGATCGCGCGGCGCTTTCGTATATCCGGGAGCAAAAAGCGATGGCGGCTGCCTGGGTGGTAGCTGATACCAGCTAACAGGAAGCATGTTGAAAGCATTAGGAAGTTTCTTGCCATCCTCGTCGGTAGAAATTAGAGGCAATCATTCTCGGCTTAACCGATTCGAACGGTTTTGCCTGTATATCTCACGTTTCCCAAAGAATACAAGCCTTTCTAATAACACTACCAGCCCTTGCGCGCCGTGCCACTCGCAAGACGCTACAATTATTTTGCGAATATCGCACGGTAATAATATTCTTTAAAATATAAAACGCAGACTCAGGTATATGAAACGTAGACGGCAATTTTCTTGAAATTATCAATAATATAGGAGTTATTTGAGAAGAGAGCGTCTCTGCTCGTCGACCGGATACACCCTTACGGGAGTTGTTGACCGGGGAAGTCTTGTATCTATTGAGAGATTCCAAACTCATTTTTCTAAAGTACATGCGTATGATTTTTACTTCTTTACATTTTCGTCCTAGGATTTTTATTTCGGAATAATTTTGGCTGTTAAAAGAAGATACGTCCTGGTTGCGGAACAGCTTGTATATAAAATCAAATATTTATATTTATATACGTACATATTCTTTCACGTAATTAATCTTTACTATTAAATTTCCATTTGCTGTTAAATTCTAATTCTGGATGCGCTTTTAGCGCGGAAGAAATCTCCCGCGGTGAAAATTCAACCACTAAATTTTGACAGTGATAAATCTATAATGAATAAAACATAAATGGAAGATAAAGTGGATTTTGTTATCAGTGATGTGTGCGTGTGGAAGTGATTTGCCACGAATTTAAATACACGTATATGAATTTATATTATTAATTCAAAAGAAGATTCTCCGAATGCGACGTACCAACACGAGTACAGCAGTACTTTTGCAATTTTTTTTTTTTTTAACGTATTCCGAGACGTTCTATTTATTTCAGTATCTTTTGCTAGTTACGTATGCTAAATTCGTCCAACTAACGATCTCAATTTCTTTTTAATTAAATACAATTCTTCTTTCGGTAATCTGTGCACGTTTCCTTTAA
>QVNW01001971.1:0-12514 GCA_014825475.1 Pseudomyrmex flavicornis
TGGCACTACTTACCGCTAGGGAATACCGTCCCTCTTCCTCCTAACCCCCCGCGTCCACGAAACGAATTCCTGATTTCGACTGTACGTGTCCAATAGTACGTGGTCAAACGTACCGTGGTCAAATGGATGTCACCCAGTTCAGTGCTACCGTGTAAATGGATAATTGTCAATCGCCAATCATCAATTGCAATTGTAATCCAATCGTCAATTGCTATACTCTTTTCAATGAGAGAAAGATCCGTGGTCTGCGCATATGGGCAGAATAGTGGGCAAAGTGGTGAGAGAGTTGCGTGCGGAATTGGCGAAACATTTGCTGACAGCCAATGGTTATAGAGTGAGAAGAGGGGCGATGCGCAGAACGGACGAATTTGCGTCGGCCCGCGGATCTTTCTCTCATTGAAAAGAGTATAGTATTATATATAAATGTCTATGATATGCTTCGTCCCTATATTTCTATGTTTATGGTCTGAGAGAGATACTTGAAAGCGCGGTTTTATGTCTCCGGTGCATGGAAATCTGTAAAAAGAAAAACGAAGAAGAAGAAAAGAAGGAGAAAAGCTAGATAAATGGTTAAGTATTGACAGCCGTCAGGAGGAAAGCGAGAGTGATCGACGTAACATCTTTTTGCTTGTAATTATTACAACACGAGACGCAAAAAACATGGCGGAGCAGAGTGACAGAACTCAATTGCCACCCGGTTGGGAATGCAGATATGATATTCGCAGCGGCCGTCCGTACGTAAAAATACAAAATCTTTTTTTAACCATTTAACCATTATCTCATCGCCAAAAGTTTTATAAAATCCAAATTTTTCTATACCAATAGATCTGTCTTGCGTAACATGCGATATGAGATTTCGAGACTTTAACTCGTAGAGCTTTTAAAGAAAAATGAAATAAATACATCGTCAACGTATTTGTGAAAACTAGCACAGTGACGAGAATAATTCTTATTATCTGTGAAATAATTTAAGATATAAGACTTCAGAGCCTAAAGATTATTTATTAATTATTAAGATTTTGTTTTGTTATTAAGACATTTCATCTTGATGTGTTTAAAAATACTTATTGAAAATCGATTTTTGCAGAAAACTTTAACGCAAAAAGAGATTGAATAACTTTATTGATGCTATTTTTTTAGATATTTTATAAATCATTTTAATCGTACTACAACATGGGAAGATCCAAGAGTGAGATACTGGCAGTATTCTCAATATGTGCAATCTCAGAACTCCAGTTCAGCTACTACTACTACTTCCCAAGATATTCCTATGCAGGTCAGTTAACAATTAGTTTACATTGCATATATGTGTGTATATGTGACAAGGTTTTTTATACAGTGTTAATATATTTATCAGAATAATAATGTCATATATGTGTGTGTATGTATGTATGTGTTTTCTTTACATAAAAAAAGAAAAAGATTAATAAATAATTTTTTTAAAACAAAAATACTATTTAAAAGATATTATTTGTTACAAATAGAGATAATAAAACAACAACAGTTTTATCATGTTATGTTCATTATTAATCACATATGCAACTTAATCATAAAGCTTGATAATAAAGCTGTTTTTGTAATGTAAATAAAGATAAAATGCACTTATAAAATTAAAAATTAAAAGTTTAGAAACAAAAAGTACAAGTCTTTCTGCTGCATATTGCTTTTAAAATAATTGAGACACTAGCTTGAAACAATATGCTCAAATTGAATTTTCAGCACAATAATAATTTTAAAATTATAATAATTATAATTCTTTATACTTTTACAAACTTTGCATTAAATATTCATTGACTTAAATGTAATGTTTTTCTTTTATTATTTCTATTTATGGAATAATAAAAGTAATTCATAAAAGTTGAACTAAGAAAATAAAACATCTTGTGCAAAGAAATACATTTTCAATTTGTGCATTTATAGTATTTTATTTGTACAAAAATATCCTACCTTGCACTTGTATGATACAAAATTATCCTATCTTGCAAAGTCACAACATCATCACATTTAAATGTTCTTGTGATGTGCACATGCTGCATTTGGATAACATATACAATATACAACAAATAAATAGACTGGAGGAACTGGACATGTAAATTACACAGGTGCTCACAGAGCACCGCAAATTTATCCGACACCGTCCCCTTATCATAATCCACAGCTAGCATTTTTACCTCCTAGTACACAGGTAAGTACATGCTGGTCCAATCTCATGCTCATGCACGTACATATTTGTCATTACAAGTCTGTCATCATATTTATAGTTTTGATGTTTTTTGCTTGCTTTCTATGTAATCATAATTTTCTGCATGCAGGAACTGAAAACTCCACTGTCGCTAAAGTCCACCAGTGCGGTAACAACTCGATTCGGTGATTTAACTTTAGGCTCACCGACTCCAGCGACAAAAACGGAAACCAGCTTTACTCAAAATTCAGATTTTGAGTTGCAAGTGGCAAAGATCAACGCTGTGTTTCCGACAGTTTCCGACACACATATTCGTCTGTTACTGAAGAAGTAAGTTCCTCAGATGCTTCATATTCTATCATCAAAAATTTGTTTCTAAAATTTTCAATACTTCTCCATTTATATATCATATACAGTGAATATTTAATAACTATATATTGTGTGCAAAAAATAATTAATGTTCTGCATATTGATGTCGAGTCTATCTCAGTTATTCGCCATTGTTTCCTCAAATTAGCACTGTATCAGATTTGGTGCTAAGTCGGTAGCCGATGTCTTTCAGATACCATAACAGAGCAGCTTTGGTCATGAGTGCTCTCCAAGTGGAAAAGAATCCTCTTTGTGCCCCGGGACCAGGCACACCTATAGGAGTGCATTCAAATTATGCAATCCCGAGATGGCGTCTACCGGCTCACGCTATACATGCAGCATTAACATTGAGTCCGCCTCGCGGGGTTCGGCCAGCCCCAAACTCCCCAAAAATGAAACTTAGGTTTAATATACATATTCATAGTTTCAGTCTCTCTCATCCAATCTGGATGCTAGATGTTGATATCGTATTATGTGATAATTCCCAAGAAATATGGCAAAAAGCACCTGTTTTGTATTGTTATACAACTCTATCTGTATATTTCATGCATATTTAAATGACATTACATGTTGATATTACGTAGTATACATAGTTGCAGCATGTATCTGAGATTATTTTCTTGGATTACTTTTTCGAATATCGAGTACTATAAACACCGCAATCAATTGGCCGACTGCAAGTCAATAATTTGTGTCATGCACGGTAGCAAAAATAAGATTATATAGTTCAATAGATTTATTATAAGCTCGCTGTTAAGTTTTTATATTTTTAATGATTTTAAGAAGAAAAATTGCACACACAAATATTGTTTTCAAATATTGTTTGTTTTTTACATTGACCAATAATATCTAATGTTACCATTTTCATTATTTTGTTTTGTCTTTCAGTTTCTTCCTGGTTTACAATAAGGTAGATGTTGGATAGTATGAAATGTACACTCTCTAGAGTAGGTTGGTTTCTGTTTTGTACGTTATTTGTTATTCTTTTCATTGTTTATTAGCAAATTAGAGCTTATATATATATATTGTTAATTAAATGTCATAGTTAGATTTATTGGTATAAAAATATTTCTAAAGGAATAAAAGAGTTTCCAATTCACTAAAAATACATGATCAATTGTTTTCTGATTACAAAATTTAAAAATGTTCTTAAATATACTAAGAAAAAAACTCATTTATTCTAATGTTATAAGAATTTTAAGCATGGTAGTATGTGTATGTGCATTGTATATCTAAAAGAAGAACTAGGAGGAAATATAAAAATTGTATTTATAATTAAAAGATAGAAAAAAGCTTCATTATAAATTTATTTTTAGATATCTAGCAATCACATGTACATATTCAAAATAATATTAACCATTTTCTATATGTGTTAATGGTTTACTAACTGAACACATATACAAATCACATTTCTAATAAGATCATGGTAGATTATTAGTTTTTAATGATTGATGAGTTATAAATATGTTATAACTTTACAATTTTTGAATACTATGTATGGTAATTTAAGGCATAATATGCAAGCTAATGTTTAAATGTTGTGCATTTAACGGCTATATAGTTACGTTGATCATTTACATCTTTGAAATGTGTGTGCACAGATACCTGAAAAATATATTTCCAAAAGTGGATGAAACAATACTGTTGGACATATTAGAACAGAGTGACAACAATGTACAGAAGGCATCCGAAAAATTGATTGATTTGGGGTACGAGAAACGAAATCCTACGCTTCCCGCTAAGGCTTTAGCAAAAAAGAAAGAGAAGGAACAGGTAATGAATATATTATAAAAAAGAGAATTTTCTCTTTCGCGTATAAAAAAAAGAGAATTTTAAATATTCCTTCTTTTTTTCTACAGAAGCAAAATGAGCAAGCTACACCGACACCTCCTCCTCGCATAAAAAGCATAGAAGAAAAGAATAAAAGTACGTATACTTCAATCCACAATTTTATATTTCTGTATTTTTTCTCAATGCTAACAGAAAGAAAATCTCGTAGTGAAAGCACGTTTAATGGAAAAATATAAAACAGTACCGGATCGAGTGGTAATGCTTGCCATGGATAGTGTAGATTATGACGAAGAAAGAGCAATACATATATTAGACATAGTAGTTGCAGAGGAAGCTACTCGACCATTATGTACTTCTAGTAGCCAAAGGTAAAGATTCGATTTTTTAATAACAAATAAAATATTATTTGTTATTATTATAGCAAATTCTTTATATTGATCGTTTTATTCTTTACATTGATTATTTGAAAATAACATTTGCAGTAGCAAAAGCGACGAACGAAAAGACAGTCCGCCAGTGACGGAAGCTATAAAATTAACTGCTTCTCCAATTAAAAAGACAAGTAAAGATACAGAGACTGAAAAGTCAAAACGGTCCAAAAATAAGACTGAGATACCGAAGTAAGAAATCTGTTTAATCTGCACTTCTGCTTGATATGCTTTTTAAACTATTAATTTTATATTCTATTTTATATACTGTAATTGTTATTAAATAATGTTTAATATTTTATATATTGTAATTGTTTATATATTATAATTGTTTTATATATTGTTCGTTATATTATGTTTTATATATTATTTATTATAATTATTAATTTGGTATTCTGTTTTATATATTATAATAGAGTTTCACGTGGAACTAGTACCACAGAAGATAAAGAATATAAATCTCCGTATTTAACAAAACCGGTCGGATCAAACTCGGATTTACCAAAAGGAGCAAATAACGATCTATTGTTGTATGTTAAAAAGAATTTTCTCGTATTATTATTGATATATAATAATTACACAGATATTATTAAATTTCATTGATATAATTGTAGACCGGATTACGCACCATGGTCGGGACCGGATCCAAATTTGTTGTCCAAACAACCATTTTCAAGATCACTTGCTGTGGGACACGACGCAAGTTTACTTTCTGGAAATCATTGCCTCGCCAAAGGTCCACAGTCCGAATTACGAAAAGGACCATTGAGAGGATTAGCCCAAGGCTCTATTTATTCGCAGCGAAATGCAACTAATACAGAGAGTCGCGGTAAATGAAATATGTGCAACTGTTTTTCTTTTGACGTTTTACACTTTTGTTAAATAGTGAGATTAACTAAATCTTAATAGGGAACAACTACAATTTTATCCTTATGGATCTTTTTTTATTTCATTTTTTTGGAAAAATATTTTTTCCACTATATTACTTGTGTATATTACTTTGTACAAAAACACTATAAATTTTTTTAGTTTTTATATGTTATATAACTTGATGAAGATTATATTTTATGTTACTAATATATACATACATATATATATATATATATATATGTTAGCGTTAAAGACCGAAATGAGATGAATCCTAGGATTGACTGGTAAATGCGCGGAAAAACCAAGAGTTTTTGTAAAAATCCGAAATAGTTTTGTTTTTCGGACTTTCACTGTTATGTTTTTAGTTAATCCTAGAAGTAACTAACACGGTTGATTAAAGTTGAAGAGTTTTATAAAAAACTCTTATTTTTCGATTCCATGTACATTTTCTTTGTGTTGTAAGTGTGTAGTCAGGGAGTGGCTGCGCCACCCCACAAGGGGGCTTCGACTCCCTGCAAGGGAAGGGCTACCCCCCTCCACCTGCACTCTCTTGAGATACGATGCTTCATAACTAAAACTTTTTTTGTTAATAACTTTTTAAACTTTTTAGACCTTCTTGGTATTTGGCTTCTTGAAAAAATCACGTACGCGAAACATAAGCTCAAGAAGGTGCAGCAGGTGGAGGGGCGTAGCCTCCCCTGTCTACACGCTTACAACACGAACAAAAAGAACATAAAAGAAATATTCTTGTTTAAATACTGTATCCAATGTGTTCGATTGATACATCCTCCGATTTATTTTGTGCGCATAGGATACGTACGTGTAACGTGTATCTATAGATTTTCAGTACTCAGCCAGTAATAATCGAACACGGCTAGAATTGACTAGTCAAAATCTAAAGTGATGTTTTTAGATTTCAACTTTAACCAGTCGTGTTAGTTACTTCTAGGATTGACTAAAAACACAACAGTGAAAAGCCGAAGAATAAAATTATTTTAGACTTTCACCAAAACGCTTGGTTTTTCCACGCATTGACTAGTCAATCCTAGGATTCACTTCTCTTCGGTCTTTAACGCTAACATATATATATATATATGTTATGGTCAAAGCTCGAACGGGTGTTCCTAGGATTGACTGGTCAATGCGCGGAACAACTAAGCAATTTAGTCAAAGCTTGAATGGACATTAGAGATGTAAAATATTTTGTTTATATCGTATACTATCGTACACTTGTGGACAAAGGAGAGACTTCGCCTTTCCCTCCTGCATCCTCTCTCGTAAAAATCTAACCCAATCTGATCTATAATAAAAATAAATTAATTGGGAAGAGAAAATAGGTATAAATTAATTAGGAAGAGAAAATAGGTATTCTCATATACGTGATGCAAATTTAGCATCTTATATGGATTTAAGAATTGAATATTTCAATTCTAAAATAATGTATAAGAATTTATACTGTTACAATATAAATATATTTAAACATATTTATTCGCAAAATATCCAGCGATCGGCTCTTATCACCTGTAAGATTTCATTATTAGTTTCAAATTGTACGAGTCTTCAATTTTTTAATTTGCCAATCTATAATATATCACTGCGGTAGCGTATATTAAAAAGTACGCTAAAAAAAAAAACTATTTTGTACTTTGACCAAAACGCTCAGTTGTTCCGCGTATTGACCAGTCAATTCTAGGAACGTCCGTGCCTTGACCATAACATATGTATATATTTTATTATTAAATATGTTGACTCTCTTTCTCCCTGTGTGTGTGTACGTGCATGTAAAATTACATTTTGTGTTTAAAATACAAATACAAGGTAATTAGAACATAATATTTTTGAGTGGCAACTATACTATATTAATTCTTTTTTCACAATCACATTGTACAGACTTTTTTATTCTGATATCATTATCTATATAAAAAAATGCATATTAATATGTAAAATACATATTACGTAAGTTGTTAATCTTTATAACACATATCTGCAGTCTAAAATGTAATACAAAAGATCTGAAAATGTTTCCTTAAAATGTGATTGAGTATCGACATGTATGCACGCACGAAAATACTTAACAAGATGACTATAATTATGCTTGTAAATATATTTAACATAAATAATGTGGGT
Organism: Pseudomyrmex flavicornis; assembly: GCA_014825475.1. Classification (NCBI taxonomy): domain Eukaryota; kingdom Metazoa; phylum Arthropoda; class Insecta; order Hymenoptera; family Formicidae; genus Pseudomyrmex; species Pseudomyrmex flavicornis. The sequence continues at coordinate 7,768 of QVNW01001971.1, forward strand.
GACTTGAATTTTTCCACGAACATGGATAGTCTATTGAAGACTATTCGATAACACTTGTTCAATGGTACATAAATTGATAGGATTCTTGTTAATATCAGTGCTGATGAAAGTCAGTAGTAATTCGAGTCCTAGTGATTAGTAAGAATTTTATATGTGTGATTGTTATAACATAAAACTACTCTTTTTATTCTTATTACTTTAAATACATATAAATGTTTTTTAAATGCTGATTTTAAATAAGTAATTATGTATTATTTGTCGTTTGTCTAAGAAATTTATTAAATTTGATATTGAGTAAAATTTATACAAAAGTCTTGCACAGTAGTCTTTTTATAGAGTACTTTGCAAAATAGAATTTTATCGTTGTATTTATTACAATATTTATTTATTTGCAAAAATCTTCAAAACTTATAAATATAAAAAATGTAAGATTTAAGAAAAACAGCATGTGTTAAATCAATTTTAATGTTAATAGATTCCTTAAGACTTAACAGCACGAAGTAAACTTCCTTTCTTTTTCTCTCTTTTTGAACTGTTGTAGTTACATATTCAGAATGAAGATTTTTATCTGAAATCTGAAAATATGCCAAACATGCAGTATTAAATTAAAATATATTTTATTGAATATATGTACGTGACGTGACAAATTCCATTAGATGAACATATATTTATAGATGTTTTATAAACTCTCACGCATTATATAAAGCAGACAAAGTATGTAAAAAAGGTGAATATAGGAAATAACTGGCATATCTCTAATGCAGCAAAATCTCTATCAATTAGTACGCAGAATAGGCCATAACCGACATGAAGTTTCTAACACATCATACAAACTACGTAATACAAACAGTAAACTATGTGAAAAGTAATATTTATGCTAATAGTAAAATTCTAATGTACAGAAATATTTTCATATAGCTTGATTCGCAAGAATAATCCAGCCTTTTACGAATATATGTATAAGATATAAAAATAGTAATAACAGACGGGCTGTGGCTGAAATGTTAGGTGAGTGCTATTTTTATAGCTTTTTGAATCTTGGAAATAAATTAGAAAGAATAAAGTAATATATTTTGACTATATTTTGAGCATTGTGTTATTGGTACAGAAAAGAAGTATGTACAAGTAGATTACACAGATTTTTCACATATTCTATCTATGAAAAAGCAGTATTGTGTTAGATTTATGTATTCTTAAAAATATTCTTCTCTAACGATGAAATAACTGTTTCAGTGTGCTAGTTTAATTGATAATCTATTTCAATCAAAAAGATTTCAATTAAACTGCAGAAAAAAATTAGTTTAATGTTATATTTCCAATTTATGTAAATAATATATTCAAAGTCAAATATTATAAGAAGTTTTGTGCAATAGATGTCATCTTTGTGCTACATGTGTTCTTAAAAATTGTTATCTCACAAAGAGGTATGTGTTCTCTCTTCTATTAGAATTTATTCTTATTAATAAATTATGTTTTTGCTATACACAAATAATTGTGTATGCTGTTTACGGCAGCTTAATACATAAAATTTAGATCACATTAATTCCAAAATAACTGTATATGTGCATAAATATTTTGTCAATAAATGTATTTTTCCATACTACTGATTAGTATCCTGACTAGTTCTAATGTCCAAGGAGAACATGTGCTAAGACAGTAAAACTCTTTAGAACTACTTTATAATTTTTAATGTACTTTATTGTAATATTGCTACAATAGTTTGCTATGCAATTTTCTCTTTAAGCTATGAGAAAACAATTTGTATCAAAATGTTACATTCCTAGACACTCGCTCCTGGTTAAAATAATACGGAGCAGATAATACTCGAGCGGAGATTATTTAAGTAGCAAACATATACATATTGAAATGTAAATAAAAAATGTTATATGTTGTACATTATTGCAAAACAATACAAGAAATCGACAATGAAAATATTTCATCGACAATGAAAATATTTCATTGTCTTTAGACATATCTGCAATAAAATATCTGTAATTACATACTGTACATGTGTGCGATAATCTAAGTCTTGTTTACATAATAATAAGAGTTATTCACTATTCATAACACATAAATATAGCCAATTAAATCAGATCAATTTTCTTTATTTAAAAGAATGTCGAAAGCTACCTTTACTTTTTTTCTTATTTGAAATGTTGGAACTGTAGTTCCAACGTACATACATAAGGTATCACACACGCGCGCGCACACACACACACAAACACATATATATATATATATATATATAAGGTGTCTAAAAAACTTTTGACCAAACCGAAGTATAAAGGTAGATTGGATTAATCTGAACCGAAGTCACGTGCTATTTTGCAAAATTCACAATAATTATTGAGTGATTAATTAGTTATGTCACCTAATAAGCACGTAGGAAGTGATGGACTTTGTAGGCGTGTTTGATTTTCAGTTGTGAAGAAAAATGACTTACTTACCTCATATAATGTCTTATGTTTTAGCAACGAGACAGAGCAAACAAGCGAGTGTGTGATAGCGAGCTTCTTGCAATCAGTTGATTTCTGAAAATCATACACGCTTATAGAGTCCAGACCATCGCTTTCCATGCACTCATTAGATCACATATATTGATTAATAATTTAATAATCATTGCGAGTTTTGTAAAATAGTAACTAATAATGACTTTTCGATTCAGATTGACCCGAATCTGTCTTCATACTTTGACTGTGTCAAAATTTCTCAAACATATGATATGGTGTATATATATGATAATAAATACATAAGTTTATTACTATAAAAAGTGTTACAATAAAAAAAGAGGTAGAAGTTTATTTTATACATAGACGATAATTCTAACAATTTTGCAAATATTGTTTCAAATGTAAATTTATTGGTTGATCTTTCTTTTCTAAAGTCTCTACATAACATCTAGTTAGCTGTATTCTTTTAAGATTTATGACTTATTCGATATCCATGAAATAAAAAAGATGATACATAGCTTATTAGGAAAGTTGATATTAATTCATGATTACAAAACAATGTGTCATAAATTTTGATTGTTGAAGAGACAAATACTACATCCACTTTTTTCGCAACTGAGCATCTTTATGTATATTGACTGATATTGAATTGGTCTAAAAGAGAAGAAAGTTTTTCTTCCATGTGTCGTTTTCTTCTAGTCAGAAGTAATCGGCGACAGAAAGAGTAACTTTCTTCCTTTCTCCAGAAATAAATTCAATGCACGAATTACTTGTACAATCAATATAGAAGTTATTTAAAATAAACTTGTCACATCTTTCTTATGAATGTAAACTTCATATATAATACATTTATTTAAAAGGCATATTAAATTATTACGATCACACAAACTATACTCCTCTTTTAAAACTGTTGGAAAATATCACTGATTTCTTTAGGATTCTAAACGAAAATAATGAGATAGTAGTTTTTAAGCAATTTTTAATCACGCTTCTACTTTAAAATGTAGTAGTCATTATTTTTGTATCAAAAATGAATATTCCAAGGAATCTATTATTAAAATATTTTGCTGTAACTTTGGGATATCTTGTATATCCTAAACACTTATTGTTATATATTACTATATAACTTGTTTTTTCATTATCAATAATTTTATACATTGATAAAAAGTTAAATTAGAAAACAAGAGTATCGTAAACAGATATAAAATGACTGTTTAACAGTTAGAATTAAAGGAACAATTACAATAAATATTTGGTTTCTACTATTTAAACTTCATCTTCGTATAGAAGCATGTTTGGAATGCCATCATTTATAGGAAATTTTCTACCGGATTCTGGACACATTAATTCCCCATTTATAACTTCAACTTCTAGTAGTATATGATGAGCTTTCTTTAAAAAATCTTCATTTGTCTCAAAGTCTTCTACTAAATTCTGAGGTAATTCACCAACATGTCCTATCTGCAAAAACATTTACCAATACAATATACATTCTGCATGTTATGAAATGATTTAAGTACTACTCTAGTAAAAATTAAGCTCACACTTTCTGCTGCTTTCCACAACACTGTCCAGTCTAATTTTGGAATTATTCTTGCGATATATTCTGGATTAAACTCTACTTCAGATACCCTGATGTCCTTAGCCTGTAAATTTTACACTTTTTTTATTTTGAATGCGCGCGATAATTTCGTTAACAAAAAAAACAGAATAATAGTAATATGAATTTACAAAAATAAGTATGAGGTATTTATTATTATTATTTATCAATAATTTAAACATAATAAGATATAAATATAATTAAATATTTACTTTTTTAACGTAATTATTACTATCAACAAGCATCTCAATCAATCATTAGAATCTATTTTTATCATTAGCAAGAAACATGTGAATGAACAACTGGAAAATTAACCTCAAAGTGTAAGGATTACTTACGACAATTCTCAAAGGGTAGCCGACTGTCACTCCTTTCATAGCTCTGGACGTTAACATGTTATGCGTGAGAAGCTTCATATTTTCTCTACACTTTGTATATATACACAAATGTACTTATATACAATTACATACAAACACTTTATACGCTATAACAGTGCAACGTGTTACAAAAAGCCATGGAGATAAAGGAGAGAGCATTAAGGGATATTATAGGCGCGGGGAGTGAAGCCATGGTGCGAGGGGGATTTGACCTCTAAACAATCTTCAGCTATATTTATATGGGCCACTAGTGCTGCTATCTATCTGATCAGAGTGATATTATTTGAACACATTGACGTTGACGTCTTAATTATTGTTAG
>QVNW01001972.1:0-55807 GCA_014825475.1 Pseudomyrmex flavicornis
ATCCATCCATCCATCTATACATACGTACATATCCCTGCTTTTCTCTCCTCTCCTCTCGACCTACTGCTCCTACGATGCGCTCCTACTTTTATAACAGCGCCCCCGAAGCGCTTTGCCCAGAATCTTTGATCTGCTGGCACACAATATTGTTTTGACACCCTCGAATGCAATAAATAAGGCGCTCATGCTCTCGCACACACTCACACACGCGCGCGCGCGTGCGACACGCACGCACGCACGCACACAATCTATATTTCTCGCTTCCTTTTCCTTTCCTTGAACATGTACATAGGTATACCTTCGTCGGGTCGAAGAGAGTCTGGCTCTCCTCGTGCGACGACTCGCAGCGGCTATTACACAAGGCGAACTGCCACCGAGGGGTAACGCCCGTGCGGAGAACGCGGCCGTATTTTCTCCGAGGCAGGCCCGCGAACCCCATGATCGCGTGCCGCAACTCGCCGGGGTCGAGATCTGGGTGGAAACGAGATAGCGACAGCGACCGCGAGCCCCCTCGGGGAAACCTCCTCGACGACGTCGTTCGGAATCACGTTAACTTTGGCTCACGACCAACCACAATATCCGGCATTGTTGTGCGTGCGCGTCGATAAAACAAAAATCGCGCGAGCGAAAGCGCAAACGTTTCTCCGCACGCGATAGAGAACCCGCTCTCTCGCCCTCGAAAACACAACACCACTTGTCATTCAGCGAACATGCACACCGGCCGGCCGTTGTGCATGCACTGAAACACAGAACAACCCAAGTGTTCGGAGACGCGAATCGAGGAAGAGAGAGAGAGAAAGAGAGAGGGGGAGAGAGAGAGAGAGAGAGAAAAAACGAGAGACGGAGAAGGGAACACTCGGTCGACGTTCGCGACCTCGGTCGTGCTCGGCAGCTTCCGTGGCCCTCCGTTTTCAGGTCTGTTCACTGCGCAGCCACGCCGCTCTCCGGTTTTCTTTTACAGCTGTCCCTTGGTGCAGCCGTCGATGTATGCGACAAGGGCTGCCAACGGGAGAGAACTTCTCCAACTTCTCCTCACTACGCCGTGAGCTCTCGCTGCGAATACGCTGGGACGCGCTCGGTGCGCGCCTCTCTCTGTCGTCGCTGTGTGGCGTGCGAAGAGAGGGAGAGAGCCAAGGATCAATAACACATCTTCTCTCCCTACCCTGGAGTGAAACGCGACATGGGGTGGACACGCGCGCGACATGTACGCATTTGGATAAACAGACGGGCCTCTGTGTTGTTTCGACGACTGATTTTCTTCCCGGAGCTAAATCCCGGAAAGAAATCTCGCGATCAGAACGAGAAAACGGGAGAAGTTCACTCGGACTTCCACATCCGGTAGGAGAGACGTTCACGATGTACGAACATTACTTACATACAACTACTTCGCAAGCTAAATTTGAAAATTTGTCCGAAGTCCACGAGAAAAACAAAATACTATTATGTAATTTTTTGCTTACGTAAGAATACAGGAAGTTAATTTACAGATAGAGCTGACGGATCTTAATAATTGGAGTATCTCTAAAAATTTTTAATCAGCCAACAACAGATGTTTACGCTGAGAGAGAGAGAGAGAGAGAGAGATCGCTTAACAGGTGAATAATTTGAAAATAAACTTTTCAGTATATGTACACACAGGGTTTGACCCCTGTGTTGGCAATAGGTCATGTTCGAGTCATATATACGTGCGCGCGCGCGACTTGTAATTATCAAGTGGCATTTTCCCCCGGTATTCCCGACACCCGGGGGGTCATTACTGCATCCACTTTAGTTTTCGCGCACTCTTTAGTGTACTCTTTTTTTTTTTTTTTTTTTTTTTAGGCATTGCATTATAATGATTGAACAAGATAAACAAGTTCGCCGTTGTTGTTGTACGCGCGTATAATGGAACGCTCTTTTAATGGAGCGACTATTATACGAGCTCGCGCGCGCGCTCATAGACTGCGTCGTTTGAAAGACGACACTACTTGACTTCAATTAATAATTATTGCTTATCCAAAAATAAATCGCGATAACGATCACGAGAGAACGAGGTAAAGCGAGTAACTCTGTTATATTGCGGCGAAGACGCCGCGGCGGTCGCACGGTGTTGTACAATAATTGCGGTATTTATTAACGAGTTGCTGACGAATTGTTGTTGCCACAAAATCAAACATCGGCTCGGAGCTACAGGTTTATTGGAATATTTTATACTTGAGCTCGACTCGGTAAGTTTAAAAAAAAAAAAAAAGAAAAAAAACAACTCCGCCGCAATCCGTTTTGAAATTTATATGCTGATGAGAATCTACTGGGAGCGACAGATTAACATTAGAAGCCAGGCAAGATTCTGCTTATTTAAATGCGTTTAAATGGAATATAATTGATGAAACGCGAGTAAGACGCGAGAGAAGACCTCGGTTTTATAGGCTTAGTCAGCGGAATGTATAAATAAGTTAGCGGAGAGATACGGAGAGAAAGAGAGAGATGATACACGTGTGTACGGAAAATCTCTGATGCCAATTCTGTCGTTGCTTACAATTTGCTTGTTCTGAATTTATATGCAAGTTAAATAAAAGCTACATGCACTTGAACAAATATGTGATATTGTGCAGCATCTAATAATATTCAACTCTAAATGAGATAGAAATGTAACACAAGAGTACCAGTATATATGAGTCGAGCAGTAGATACACGTGTACATTTTTTTTTTTTTTTTAATTAACACATTAAATTCTGAATTAAATTCAACTCCAAACTTTCTATGTCAGTAATAGTTTTACCCTTCCCTTTTTATTTAGAACAATTAGAGAAATGAACATGAATTTGAGAAATGTATGAAGAAATTGTTTGAATTTGTGTGTGGTTAAAAATGTACGTGCGTGCTCCTTACGTAAGTGAAAGCATCACTTACACTACGTATGTATTGAAAAAAAGATATAAACAATAAAAAACATTCAAGTTTGTGTTAGTTTACCTCTCTCTTATGTATGTACAATTACCAGATATCTCATCACAGTGTTTCATCGCGTTATATATCTCGATGCGGTTTTTCCGTCTCCTTCGAGCGAAGAAAAGGACGATATATTCCTACGGTGGCGCCCCGTTCGGCCGAAACAAGAACCGACCGTCTGTAACAATTCACGCATATTCTCTTCTCAGTCGTTATCCGGACGCTGTTATGGGCGGATGCTGGATCGTCTCCCTCTTCTGAATGCCGCAGGGAGGCGCTCTTTTTCTTTTTCCTTTTCCCTCACAATCACACGTCCCGCATCGCCATTGACGACGTCGTCGGTATTTCTGTCACGACTTCGTCGTCGCGTCATTGTCATTGTCATTTATTTGTCGTCATTGCCATCGTCTTGTTCGCTAGCGAACGTCGTCGTTCCCGACAGCGACGACGTGTGCTCGTCGCCGTATCTCGAAGGCGACAGAGGAGGGCAGAAGAGAAGAGAGAGAGAGAGAGAGAGAGAGTCCGGAGATATAGCGGAAGATATCTCTCTCCGCTAAGTAGAATAGTGTGTTCCGTGTGTATTACTCTGGTGCGTTTTCCCCCGTCGTTCTGTTAACATTTAACTCAGTGCTCGATAGACAGAATGGCGTGGACGGATCTTTCTTCCATCTTGCCGCGTAATGTAAAAGGTAACGATATTATAACGAATGCGTGTATGCGTAGTGCTGCTTTTTCCTTTCCTCTCTGCTGCGCTGTCTCTCTTCCCCCTTTTTCTCCTCCCTCTCCTCTCTCTCTCTCTATTCTTGACGCATCCTTTTTTTCACGCCGCTCCGAAATTGACGAGAGAGAGATAAAAAAAAAAAAAGAAAACGTTCACGGTTCGCACCTTTGTCATCGCATCCGGTCGTAAACAGAGCTCTGTTTAGTTAAAAAATTCCTGATTTCGCACAAAGTCCACAGAGAAAACGACGATCGTTCTCGTCGGTTTCGACGTGGCGTTGCCTCTGTCGCGTGCGCGATCGAAAAAAATATTAGTAAAATGCCATTTAATGCGACGGTTTCCGAAACGCGAGCGAGCAACAACTTCGCCACTCGAGCCGTGTCAAGCGGGTGTCAAATTCGTCAGACTCTCGCTCACTCACGGGGAATGTTTATTCCGAAGAACGGAGATATAATATTTATTTTCCGCACTCTGGTCGTGTGTCATGGTGTAAATAAAAACTTGTCGCGATATTCATCCGTTCGCTTCATTTTTACTCGCCACCGGTGCGTGGTTAATCCGACGCGTTAAACTGATAAAAATTGCATGATATTTTAATTCCTCGACTTCTCGGTTATTTTAACGTGTTAATGTTATACCGAAAGGGAGGAGGGAGTTGGTTGTTTCACATTTGCGTTATTCATGCGGAATGTATTTAATAGCGTCTTAACATATTATCGCTGCGCGTTATCTATGCAAACCAGCCAATTTAAAAAAACATTTACTTCGGCTTGTAGTTTTGTCTTTTTCTGCATATCCTACATGCGCTTAAATTTCACTTGTACATATCCGTCGATGTTGAAAAATGCAACATCGTCGAGATAACGTCGCAATGTTCTCTCTCTGACCGTTTAAAAGCGAGTCGTTTTTTTTTTTTTTTTTTTACCGATTTCTTCGATTTTGAAATTCAAATTCCCAGGAAAAAATCCACCGCTGCTCTTTGCGCAAAAAAAAAACATGTTTCACAGCAGGGAAAAAATATTGAAAGAAAATTTAAAACATCTCACCGAGATTAATTGTTTCGACAGAAATTGATTAGTGCTGACATTGACTGCTGTAAAAATGATATGACGCTCAGACATTAGCTGGTGTTACACACATTTATAATTTGTGAGAGCAACTTATTACGTGCTCTAGAAAATACGTTGTGACTTTCAGGTTACCGTCTTCGAAGTGGACGTTCACGGCGGCGCGGTACCCCATAGCTGGCAGAAATCACATTTACCAAATCCGGTGACGATGCGAGGATACGACTTGACATCATTACGTGAAAATGGACCACGGCCTCCTGAGCCACCCTCTTCTGGTTATCCCGCGATGCTTTATCATTCTTCGTTCAGGTGAATCTATCTCGCAATATATAAATCACGACGTATTGAAGGTATCTTGTCAATAATTTTGCCACAAACTTTGTTTCTCCACACTCTCTTCATATCTCACGTGCTCGCCAAACAAATCTCATTCGGTGTGCTTCGTATTGTTTTCTTTCAGATACATTATCGAGGGAATAATAAATTGTTCTCATGAAGTATTCATCAAGTTTTGCTTATCACAATTCATTAATATTTTATCTTTTGCGTTTAGTCGACTGTAAAAGCATGGGGTGCTAAGCCGACGGATGGAGGGAACGTAATAGTGGGAACAGCAAAAGCACTGCCATATCATTCTGCTCAACTCTGCCGTACCTAAAAGAAAACTCGGATTGCAGGTGGGAATTTTGTTTTTGTTTTTGTTTTTGTTTTTATACAAACACTCCTTTGCTGTTTTTACTGTGGGAAATAATTTTGTTTGGTTTTCCTTTGGTTTTTGCGAAAGAAAATCTTAAACAATGTCCTTTCTAGTAGCTCACACTGTGTGTCGAATCAATTACCGCCGCACATTACATAATAAGCTTACAAACTTGAGCTTTCACGCGTGTGATTTTTTTCGTTTGCGTCACGCTCGATCAAAAAATTTCAGATCGATGAGAAACTGCACGGTCGCTGCGGCAAAGAAGCAAGTGCACTAAAACCAAGGAATCGCGTGCTAGATTTGTATTAATAGCAATGAAGAAGCAAAACGTCCGAACCTTAGCATTGATTGTTTGCACACTTACTTATCTTCTCATTGGTGCTGCACTTTTTGACGTATGTGAGTCCAACACGGAAATAATCCATAAGCATACATTACGTGGTGAGTAAATGAACTGTTCGTTCGCTTTGTGCGATATTTATAACTGCGATGATTAGGCAGAGAGCTGCCTAACCGTTATTCGGACACGTTCTGACGACGGGCTCTCGTTTGTTGCTCGCTTCAAAGCGAGCGATAGATCGGCCACATCTCTTGATCGTAATCTTCAGTTAAAAAAACGCAGTATATCTTTCGAGCGAGATGGCTCTCTTTGATTTCTTATCAAAGTTATAATAGAAATTTCGCGTTTGTCTCTTCAAAAACAAACATCCTCTCCCAAAGATATTTAATAATCGCATGTTTTATTTTGTTTCGCAGACATTTTACAAACCGTTCTGCAAAAGTATAAGATAAGCAAGGAGGACTTAGGTATCTTGGAAACAGTAGTGCTGAAGGCAGAACCTCACAAAGCTGGCCAACAATGGAAATTCGCTGGTGCAGTTTATTATGCTACAACGGTTCTCACCACAATAGGTCATTATAAAATTAATTGCTTTGAATGTCATTAAATCAACTTTCGTAATCTGATTTTGTGTGAAAATTTTATTAAATAGTCACACGTGCATTCAAAATACTTTATGAAAACTATATTCATCAAAGCAGCGATGTGTTAAATAATTTACATTACATGCAACCATTTTCGAACTTTACAATTTTTATAGCAAAAAAATTCATTCTTTTAAGTTACTTTTGATAAGTATGAGCTCGTGTTTGTCATCATTTTTTTGACATGTGTCGTAGGTTATGGACATTCGACACCAAATACTTTACAAGGCAAACTGTTCACGATGATCTACGCGACTATCGGTATTCCCCTAGGACTTATAATGTTCCAGAGCATAGGAGAACGTTTAAATAAGTTCTCATCCTGCGTGATACGGAACATAAAACGTTTTTTAAACTGTAAAGACATCCAGGTAACACACGACACAACTGATTGATGTACATCTTACAACTGATGCGATAATAGTTTCAGTTTAAATTAATCTGAGATTTGATATTTAACAGACTTCGGAGACGAATCTCATTTGCGTGGTGACGACTTTGTCCTGCTTGACTATCGCCTGTGGTGCTGCCGCATTTTCCGCGTACGAAGAGTGGTCCTATTTTGACTCCGTTTACTTTTGCTTTATCACACTGACGACAATTGGTTTCGGCGATATGGTCGCGCTGCAAAAGGACAACGAACTCGACGAGAACCCCGAATACGTTATTTTCGCCCTGATATTTATTCTCTCTGGTTTAGCAATTGTGGCGGCCTCGCTTAATTTGTTGGTTTTAAGATTTATGACTATGAACACGGAGGACGAGAGACGAGATGTGGCCGAAGCACGACAGGTACGTATCTCGCGTCTACATCTAAGATTTATTGAACACAATCTGGAAGAGAGTTTATATTATCTGATAATTTAGATTTCTGGTGTTTTGATTGAAACATATCTCAAATAATTTGGCTTTTCTTTTGTAATTACCGATCGTGTTATTCGCGTCATTTTTCTAAATGTGGTTCCGATGCGATTCGATCGATCACTTTTTGTCTCGTTTACGATCAATGTTTTTGCAATATATTGATGTTGATGATGGAATGTTCCCTCTCTCTCTCTCTCTCTCTCTCTCTCTCTCTTTTTCTATCTCTCTCTTTCTAGGCGTCCCAAATCGCAGTGCATCTCGAGGGTGATATAATAACGGCGAACGGCTCGATTCTGTCCGGTTTTTACGGCAACGTGTCCTCGTGCCTGGAAAAGGAAGAGTCGGTGTGCAGTTACCCGTGCAGTAACACCTTTCAGTCGTCGCGTCGGAGACCACGTTTGAAAGTGTGCCGTTCGCCCAGTAATATCTCGCAACTGTTGCCGATGCAACAGCTATCGGCTCTGAACGCCGAACGACCGCTCACGCCGCTGCTGCAGATGCCGCAGCATCGCGCCAGCATCTAACAGTACTGTTCCAAGAGTAGCATGTTGGTTACTCAACGTTATTATTGCGAGCAGCCGCGGCGGACGTTTAATTCGAAAGAGAGGATTGGTGATTCCCACTGTGACTGTAGTGGCGCTTCAACGACTTTTTCATCGTTGTCAAAAGACGTTTTTTTAAATTACGCGCGAAAGAATGTGAATATTTGCCAAATTCTGTCTGTAATTTAAAGTGTGCGATCGAAATGTGAAAAAAACTGACGCTACGTGACAATGAAAGAAAGACAATGCATTGCCACGGTCTTTGTCTCTATACCGCGTGTGATATACATACATATATATCTGTGTACGCACAACTGTGGTGTATATCATATATACGGACGCGAAAGGATAATGTCGCACGAAGATAATCGACAATCACATTATCCTCATTTCTCCTCAATCGCGCCAATATGCTGCATAAAGCGTCGATAGAGATCGAAAAAAAAAAAAAAATGTAGATATTGCCCCTCGTGAGAGATTTGATCTGAAAATGTTTTTTTTTTTCAGATCTCTCTCTTATAATAGGAAACGTAGTAGCGTAATAAGGTTTAATTAACACAGACTCCCACTTTTTTATAAAGTTTATGTTTGTGTGTATATATATATATATATTCACATATGCGTGTACATATATGTATACACACATCCTCGTATGCATATATATGTGTATTTATATATATACACACACGTGTGTGTAGATACATTATATGTATGTATATGCATGTTATACATATGTATATATATGTATATAAAGAAAAAAAAAACAACTTGTAGATAAACATTGTACATTGGGAAAAAATTGATGAATAACGCTATTAATAATAATAAACAAAATTGACAGGAGACGATTTAATGTATAGTCAATAAAATTCAGTTGGGTTCCTGAAAGAAACTTGCTTGTTATTTTTTCTTCTTATTGTAACGGTAAAATTCGAAATGTATTTTTGTTCCTAAAGCACATTTGAAAGAATTATTTAGATTAAAAAATTAAGTTGACGAGTGCGTGCGTGGACTTTGAAGCTATTCCGAATAACGTAAAAAAAAAAAAAAAAAACTTAACAAAGTAAGAATCGAAGATCTAACAAAGTATAATCACGTTTATTTCTCACATACAACAAAACAACGTCGTATGTACGTTTAGACTGATCATGTAATCTATTTAGTGAACGCGATAAGAGTGACCGCGGATCGTGTTACGTAAGCAGATATATAGTTAAATCTCTTATGCCGAGCACGAGGTTTCTCGGCAATGGTGTAACTGCCGAATATCCCACCACACGTTCATCCGATCGCAAAGAATTAAAATGACTCTTGTTAAATAATTAATTTTTTTTTTTTAAATATAACATTTTAATTTTACTCTTATATAAATTATAAATTTATAAATTATCTTTCATATGAAGAGATAACGTGTGTGTATATTTTGATGATTTGTTCGTACAATAGAACAGTTTGTATTAAATATTCTATACAATCGTTTGAGGCACATATAAAAAGTTTTATATAAATAATTGTGCGCTTTACGAGTATTATGTTATTTCATCGTCGAAACAATTCATCGTTACAGATGAAAAACTACAAAATTTATTTTATTAAGCTGTGAGCTTTTTCTTATATTATTAATGTAGCGATACATTTAATAACAATTGATAAACAAAGAGCCTTTACTTGTATTTAAAACGAAAGTATACGCAATTCGAAAATATTCTTAATTATATTATATACACACATATATATATATATATATATGTATATATATATATATATATATATGTAGTATTAACAGCATTCTAAAATCTCTCTACGTAAAAATATGTTTAAAAAAATTTTACTTACGCATCGAAAAAGAAACACTTTGTTCGCCATTATTAGATCAATTAATTACCTTTTTATATCCTATAGATTTCGGTGTGAAGTATTTTCCTTTTATTTAATTACAAGGACTAGCTGGCTGACTTGTCGTTCCCGAGGACTGTAACACAATAGACTGTACAGACAGTGTGGATATGCTGCTGGCCGTGGTCACGGTGTCCGAATGATGGCGATGACACAGCGCCGTATTGTAATACTGTTGATGATGATGGTGTAACAGATGAGAATGATGCGGGTGGAGATAACTCGAACTTCTGTAATCGTTGTTGTTATTGTTGTTGCTGCCGTTGTTGTTGGCGCCGTTATTGTTGGCCGAGTTGTCGTGACGATTGTGATGATGATGATGATGGGGAGTGTTGTTGATCGTGGGACACAGAGGCAACGTTGGCGACGAGGACGACGACGAGTTTTGTATCAGGTTACAGCTGTTGGCCAGGATGTCGTGCACCGTGTGAGAGCTCGGCCATTGCAGAGCGTTGTTCGTCGCTGTCTGATGTCCGCCGGTAGTATAAACCGCCGGAGATGACGGCGGTGACAATTTGCTCGCCGACGACAGTCCACCTGGAGCCGAAACAAATCGACGAGCGCAATTATACATTCGGAAGCGATTCCGAAAAATTCCATAATAGCAAACACACGTCTCCAAATAAAAATTGTGGACATCTCAAATATGAGATTAAATACACGAAGGATTTTTGTTTCCAACGCTCATATAAAAATAAAAGCAGTATTTTGCGGATATTTCGATATTTTAAGATTAAATTTCTCTTCAATTTTTCATTTCAATCGATTTCTTGATGCAATTAAAAACAGATTCGGAATCTTTATGCGCAAATTTAGTAGCCGCAAAATACTGACCTTGATGATGCTGATGCGTGATGGAAGGTGGTGCCGTCGGATGGTAAGGCGTCGGTGGATACGGCACTGGACAAAGGGCCGCGCCGGCCGCCGCGGCGGCCGCGTAAAGATGATGATGATGATGATGGTGGTGGTGGTGATGGTGCGCCGGATGCGAGGGATGGTGCATCGCCGTCGTCGCGCCGACCTTGTTTCGCAATATCCTCGAGATACTCGACACCGACGGGACGTTGTACTTGTCGCAAACGCCATCGGACAGCAACCGGTCCCTGATCTCCCAGGCGAATATGCCTGGGTCCTTCGACTTGAGTTGCTTGATGTATTGAACGACTTTCGGAGTGGTTACGCGCGGCTTGCTGCCCCCGATCGCGCCCGGCAGTATGCTACCTGTTTCGTGATAACGGGCCAGTATTTTGCTCACGCATCCGTGACTGACGCGTAACTGTCGCGAAATGTCGCAGGGCCTGATGCCGAGCTGCGCGAGCTCGACTATTCGCAATCTCACGGCGTTCGGTAAAGGTCTGCCATTTACAAAAACGCCACCCAGCTGATTCACCTCTCCGTATTGTTGTTGTTGTTGTTGTTGCTGCTGCTGCTGATGATGTTGCTGCTGCTGCTGATGTTGCAGTTGTTGCGATTGCGCCCCTATGTCGTTGTTGCTGTTCTCTGTGACACAATAATCAATTCGGCATCTTATCGCACAGAACTGGATGTTAAAACATCGCTGTGACATTTCGCGCTTCTTGCGCCGAAATAAACTTTCCTATAAGATAAACGTCCCTGTGACCGGACATTTATTAAAGAAATAACTACAACAAAGTATTTATTTAAATACAAAGTGTTAAAAACTAAAATATTTACATATCTAGTAATTATTTGTTTAACAAATGGTTCGGTCAGTGATACACGTCCGCAGTTATTGGGACGTTCACCTTAGTGTAAAACCGCATAGAAATTTAAAATTAAACGATAACACCGACATAAACAGACGCTGTTTAAATTTATCGCTCAATTTTGTATTACAATATTTACAACTACTCTATATTTATATGTAGATAGCGCGCGCGCGCGCGCGTGCGCGCGTGCTTAATTGTTGTACCGCTGCAAAAATAATAAATACCGCTTTTCTACGAAATTCTGAACAAGCATATGTTGGTGAGACACAAACGTACATTCGTACGTACGTACACGCGCGGCTCGCCGCGTGTAATATTATTAGACTTTTTCTCGCAAGTGATGAATGGTCGAGATCAAAGGCTCCGACGCGTGTAGTCATTTTACACGCGTGTAACATACATATCTAATGAAAGAGAGACGACAACACACACACACACACACATATGAGTGCGAGGCGACGAGCACAGTTCCGCTTAGCCAAGGGGGAAGAAGCCGTCTGGTTCTAACTCTTGTAATGCTATACATACACTTCTTAACGCTAAAAAAATGTTTTTAAATAAAAGTAACAAACAAAAGATACAGCTCGCTTTGAAACGCAATGAGAAATTGGACACCGAAGTGTCAAAAACCGAGCAAAGCGAAAATTTAATGTTAACAAAAAATGATGGATTTGTTCTTGCAATATACACGGGCGTTTCTGTGCACTGACTTGTGTGTTTCGTCTTCGACTGTCTTTTTTGTCACAGGTATCTTAAAACTACTCGGTTCACAGATTCGAGCACTTTCAGAAACCTTTAAATGTCATTTTTCTACCATGCAAATAATCGCAAGGCGGGTGAAGTTTACGTGGAAACGGGAATTTTTCGAATTTTTGCTTCGTAACAGTGATGGATTTTTTTCTAAATAATAACATCTGTATCCGCTCGATAGATCTATAGTTTTGTATTGCTGTGCAATAATATATTATTAATTTATTATCGCAAAGCGAGCGCGTCTCCGCACTCGCTCCCGACGACTTGATCGCCTAACGGCTGTTGTTCCGTTCTTTTGTTAAAAAAAAAAAGAAAACAAATACAAAACTCCATGCGGCACTTCACGTACATCACGATGGCGGCTGGATAGTTCATCAATGCACAGTGCGCGCGAATGGACCCCACCTTCAAAGGTTAATTTCGACATTAGAGGCTTTCGAGCTAACCCGCCGGTCTCTTCTCCGGCGCAGTTAAAAATAACTGCGCCATTCCTTCTCTATGTTGGCTGTGAAAGCGGGAGGGTTTTATACCACATCAGACACGCCCCGTCACCAATCTTTTTACAACTTCTCATCACTGTTTAATTTTCTTTTCGGGAGCGGGCACACACATCGGACGGTATGATGGCTGTCGTTCACGGAGAAGAGCCGACGTGACACTTAGGGCGCGCAGATTCTTTGATCGCTAATTCGTTAAACCTTTATGTTTCTACAATCCAAGTGTCTCGCGGACAATGTCGCGTCTAGTTCGTGTGTCACCGCAAGTGTATCTTTATAGCCGGAGGGATGTCGCGAGTCTTCTCAGTCTCGCATATTTCTCTTCTCGACGAGAGATTTACCGAAACTCGATCGCTCGCTTTTCTTTTTCGCCACCCTTTCTGAGGAAATTATCTTCGTCTCCCATGGATATTCTATCGATGGAAACTCTTGTTTTTTTTTTTGACCTTTTAACTCTAATTCTGAACCTTTGAGTTTTTTTATTCGACACTTTTCGAAACTCTCTCTAGAAATTGTTGAAAATAAATTGTGCAAAACGATTTTCGCAAAGTTTTGATATTAAAAAAAAAATGCGTCACAGTTCACTTTTAGAATGTCGGAAAATAAACGGATTCAAGATTAGAGTCAAAGATGATTTTTAGACATTTCTGTCCCAGTTGTTTCACCTTTGGCAATTTGTTATTCGCGCAGCAGCCACGCGTTCTATTACCTTTATTCACGTTCTGTCACGTGATTTTAATCGTCAAAAGAAGCTGCGAACGCAACCTCGGACTTGGTTGAATACCTCGAGAGATTGTTTTACGTCCAAGAGTTGTGCCACTCGCGACGCTTATTTGCGTCACGCAATTCCCGGCGCGATTGCTGTAACACCTTATAAACTTGAGGAATTCCTCTTCGTTACTCGGAAACATCCCTCACGGCGAAATAATTCTGTCTGCGATATCGTAAGCCTCTTTACCACCTTCGTCAAGGTGGAAACGTTCGAGTTGCAGAAAATTTTGATATTGACGAAGCGGAGTCGAAGATGAAAAATTACATGTCGCTCCTACTTTACGCGCTTCGTTCTTTTTTAACTAAATTTTACAATTTTTTTCTTCAACAACATTCTCGCGCAACGCTCTTGTAAAACAACCGACACGTTCAAGCGTAAGATATAGATTAGGAAGATGTACACGCATATGCGTGCTCGCAACATACTCGATTTCTCGTATGTTCCGAGAAGTTAGACATGTGAACTGAATGATGAGCCTTTCAAGGTTTCTGTTTTAACGAGCGTGCATAACTCCGTTTGCTATCGAGTCTTTGTCGGCAAAAAGAATTGAGCTTTAATGTAACATAGATCATTAAAGCCGAATCATTGATATTCAATTGTGCATGTCGCGTCCGTCCGGCGAATTGGCGTTTAAATCGAAGATGCGTCTTGTACTATATATTTATATAGAGAAGACTTGATTAACAAATAAAATACATTAATATCTAACGGTCTCACAATAATATATCTTTCCTATTTATTAGACTCTTGGCCGTGCGTGTAATTTGTGTTACGCATTTTGGAGATTTGTCAACTCTCGGAGCTTTTTTAATTTACATTTCACAACATTTATATAATAATATATTTAAATCTACCGTATTTTTGGATACACAACTTCCCAATTATTTTGTCTAAATAATTTTTCAGAAAACATGTGCGAAAGAATAATTTTTGTCTTAATAAAATTGTTATTTTTTGAAAAACAATTTATCATTTGATCATTTTTCGTGTACTCACACTTGAACGCTGCGTTGTCAAATGTGACTTTTCTTTCGAATTTCGTACAGAGATGTCTCGCACCTACACGCACGGATAATTTGTCTTAACTTTTTGGGAAAAAAAGTCGTGCATATATGGACGCATTTGATTTCTCTTGTTATAAATAATTACGTATAATTAAAAATAAGATTGAGACGGTCTCTCATCTGTATGTAATTACAACCAGACACGTAGAATTTGTTCGTGTATGAAAGACTTTTTTCCCGAGATTTTGCAAATTTCTTTTTTTTATAATTTAAGACGTACATTTCTCTCGTCAATATGGTTAAAAAAAAAAACTGACAGATACAGCAAAACGCTCGCAAAGCAAAAACATGTCGCTATGATCGGCGGCGGCGGCGGCGGTGGCGGCGGCGGCGGCGGAGACGATTCGGTCCGAAACTCTTCTTCCAGGAATCGTATAGCTGCATCGTAGACTCCCCTCCTTTGCTTGCTGCGCTTTTCTTATTTGTTCATATCCTCTATGAGCATGTCTGTTGCTTGAACGGTATGCCAGCCGATGTGTGGAAAGAACAGCTAATGGCAGCGTACGAGAGGACAGAGTGGGTCTCAACATAAATTCTCCTCCCCGTAATAAAACAATACCTATGTCACATACTTTACACGAGATTGCACCTCGTTTTTTTTTTTTTTGCGACGAAAAATTCTTGAGGCGGAGTAAATGTTAAAAATACAAGAGAGAAAGCGAGCAGTAAATAAAACAACAAGAGAAATAATCAAGTTTTCGCACGTCGAATGTAAGAGCGAAATATTTTGCGAGTTAATTAACGTAGTTTTTCAAATTCAAATTAATTTAATCACGGGAAAGTCCGGTTTTACTTTTATAATATTGTGCACATACTTTGTCTAAAATTAAAAAAATATTAAAAATACAAGCGTTCAAGATGTCTGAATGTGTCCAAAGCTGTTTTCAGTCAAGAGTGACGTTAATGTCACTCGGATTGTTTTTAATATTCCACAGTTTTGGTGACGTATTACGCGTGACAATCGATTGCAATCGACGGCCGCTTAAATTCTCGTCGATAAATATAAAAATATGTTTGCTTGCAAAACATTAATTTATCTTTATATCATGGCATATTACGAAGTCACAAGCAAGACATTTATTATTATTTCCGTGCAGCAATAAAAGAGTTCTCGCGTGATTAAAACGAACTCTTAACAACTCAATAACGGTCTCGGCCGTGATATTTTACATCGCGCAATAAAGAGATAAGAAGTCTCGTGAAAAACTTGAAAATATCTCGGATTTGACAGTGCCGGGACGGTCAATCGAATGATTCGTTTGCTGCGCTTGAGACCGATTTGTCGTACGGCATCATCACTCGTCGAATTTTGTCACGGCATATATTTCTTTTGTTCAATTTTATTTCAAATATTTTATTAAAATTAATTTTCATCTAATTTAATTTGTTCTGCAATTGCAATTCTGCAATTATTTATTTTGTTACTTTAACCGTGGTTTTTGGAGACTTTTACCGGCCTGTAACTCGAAACCTTTTGAATTTTCTATACGCGTATACACATCGAAATAATATAATTTATGCAACACGCATTTGTTGTACACAAATACGTATTTATATGTACAAAAAAAAAACGATTTCTACAAAACGAGATACAAGTTAAAATACAAATTTAAGAAAACGGCACGAGGGAAAAGTTAAAACTGCGTAAGGCACAACGTGACACGAAGTAGGCGTGTTCAAACGCGCGTGATGAATGTCAGTGTCACCCTCGAAACACATGTTTCGCTTACATAGGTATCACAGAAAAGCAACTAATGTTTGTCTACCATCTAACCCGCTAATTATGGACACCGTCGTCGTTCCCTTTGTCGGCTCCGACAACGTTAATAAAAATGTGAATCTTTGATTTCAATTTCCGCGCTCACACAGAGACTTTTAGGCACATATGTCGCAGATTAGTTCGCTCTTTGACGCGCGAGCCACATACTCGTGAAGAAGAAGAGAAGAAATACTTGTCGCACTTTAAAAACGCAACGTGTCTCACCCTCGTTCTACTCTCTTCCTCGCGAATTAGTCGTCCTGTCTCTCTTTTGTAAAACGCGCTAAACTAAGAAACGTCTCCAAAAGAATGAAACATTTTTCGAAGTCGATCGCGAGCAGCCTGTTGCGCGTTTACTTGTCACACCTTATTCGATTGAAAGTAAAATCACGTGTAAAACCACGCAAGTTAATGAGAATCAAAAAATGTGTTAGAAAATATAGAATTTCTATTTTCAACAATATACACTGCAAAAAATTAATATTATCGTTTTGACACGTTTGCCATAAAGCGACCGTCCGCATCGATTTTATCGGGTTATCGATTTCCCCCGATTTTTTATGCAAACTTTTTGCACGTGCAGTAAAAATTACGCGATATATATATATATATATAGATATCCGAGAGAAAGCTCTCAGGAATTACTTGCAATGGTGAAGCAGAGAGAGAAAGTAAAACACTAAACATATATACGTGTAATTTAAATTACCGAACAAACAAAACGCGAAATGGCCGGTGAGGAACTATTTGTGAAATCATATAAGGCCGTCAAAAGCCAAAGCGCATAAGCACATGACTCGAGATGAAGAGTTAATCAAGAAGTCCGGTGAATCAATCACGATCGATCGTGCCTATTATGGGCGCGCAATATTCCCTCCCCCTTTCCTTTTGCTTTTTCTCGGACTGCTTCTAACCGGTAATGGGTCACACACCTTTTGTTCTTTTCTCTCTCCTTCATTCATCGATCTGTTATTTTCTTCATTGCCTTGGGAAAGATATATACACATATGTCTGGACCGTGTAATATAAGAAGTCCGACGGAGCCACACTGGGGGAATAAAGAGCGCGCGGCAACAATTCAAAGTAAAAATTCGTTAAGTTCGGACCGTCGTAATTATGAATGCGCGTGTATTCGTGACAAAATAGACTGTTGCTCCCAGTGGGGAAAAATAAAATCCCGAGAAACAATAAATGTTTGTCTTCTCTCTCTCAAAATATATATCTTTAGCCTTCAAATTTCTTTCGCACGCAATTAACACGATTAAGATTTTTATTTATTAAACACTGTGTATTTTAAACCGATCGATTTTGCCTCGTTGTTTGAAAGCGCGCGTTATACAAACTCGCAAAAAATAAAAATAAATAAATGATAATATTGTATAAAAATTAAATAAAAAATTACACAAAGAGAGAAATTACTCCGTAAATATTATTTCAAAGTGAGTGCGAATATACACGAGTACGTGTGTAATTAGTAACAAATTTCTTTAGTGTTTAATTCCCGATCTCTCGAGCGCGACTGAATGCATTCGGTTTAGGTTTAGGTATAGGCGCAGCAAAGAAAATTCCGGCAGCCAGCGCGCTATTGTTTGCACAGTCCTCTGTCAACTGGACCACAAACCTTGTTTCAATACATTTTTAAAAGCTGCATTTGTTGTTTAACCGAAACAAACAGTACTAATTGAACACTAATAAATCGGTAACGGTTTCTTTTGTTCCTCCGCACGTATATAAATATTATACATACATGTGTCGCGAAGCACCTGGCGCTGTTTCGCCAAATCCAAAAATGTTAGCTGATAAAGTCGCAATCCTTCCCCCGACTCGTCAATTACGAGTTCGATTGCAAAAGGTCAGACTAAAATTGCTTTAGGCGCGCGATTTATTTACCGCGCGCGGTAAATAAATTAAACATTACGCGTGTTAATTGCGCGTGAAAGCTCTTACACGCACGAAATACACCGACAACAAACCCCGGTAATAACAATAAATTTTAGCAGCATTCCGTTCCAGATACTCTCTCTCTCTCTCTCTCTCTCTCTCTCTCTCTCTCTCTCGTTGCGCATCTTATATAATTCTACACTGTAAAACATGTCGATGTAAATTTGTAGACAAGACAAATGAATATCGAGACTAACACAACACTTAGTCAACACTTAATCGTAACTTTCCAAATGTGTTGCAAATTTACACGCGAACGTAAAAATATTTGAAATAAAACTGTTAATGCGTAAAGAGTTATTACATTATTTTTTCATTACACCATTAATGGTGCAATATTTACGTTTATTCTTTACACATTTTTTTACAGTGTATATGTACAATTACACGCGCAATCCTGATACACAATTCTACACACATACACGCAAACACACACGCACGCACGCACGCGCGCACTTGTTTTTTGAAATCACGATTTTATTACTTTCAATTAAACGAAACGCGAAAATAATCGACAACTTGGATTAGTTTATAGATTAATTCTCACATCGCTTATTGCTTCATTAGAAGTATTACATCTTTATAATAATATCGTGCAATATATTATAGGTTAACAATTTCAGATAAGTACGATAAAACGATTTATTAATAAATCGTCAATTATGTACGTTCTGTACGCATGACTTGACGACTTTAAAATGTCGAATGTTTTATCTCGCTTTTACGTTTCAATGCATCGGCATTACATATCAGGGTCTTGAACTGTAATAGCACGAGCGAGAGTTACGCGCTCGCGCTGAGATGTATTAGTGTCATTGACTTCGGATATTGTTAACGTTCCGAGAGAAACCGATAAATAATAAATTGTATTTTGATGTGCGGGTCGCTAGGTTTTTTTCTCTTATTTTATTTCACAGATTGCACGCGTTATTCTGTCGAATTATTCGCAACTTACTGTTCGATTTTTTAATTAAACGCCGCAATTTTGTTTTCAATTTCGTTTTATTACATTACGCGATATATACGCGCGTAACGTTACACACTAGTGCTACAATTTATGACAGAAACTTTAATCGCGCATTGCAACAAGCAGCTAAAGAGCGAGAGAAAAAAAAAACTTGTGCTGATTGTGCCGCCGTTTATTTCTGAATTATGAATAATGAACGGCGACTAGAGAAATAATAAGTTTACATGAATAATCATTAATTTTTTTGCACTCGTGAGTTACAATTTCTTGCTACATCTTCATAATCTGTGAGTGCGTCACGGTTTACTGAACTGCCTGTCACATCTCGAATTTCACTTTATCTCAACAAGTGTTTGATATAAGTGTATGTTCTCTCTCTCACTCTCTCTTTCTCTTCTCCCTCACTCAAATTACATTTTTTTACAATTCAAAATTACAAAAGAGAAATTGATAAACATTTATTTACAATTATTTTCGGTCTGCATTTGTTTCTCAGCTCATTGTTCTAAGTTTTATTTCGTAGATGTACCACGTACATCTGAAGCAGATTACATCCGAAAATAAACTCGACGCTCTATTTCGCGTAACGGGTTTATCCTACAAACATATTACATACTGTACTTGTTTATAACCAAAAGCGTGCACGGTTTTATACATGTGCGTCGCGGTTACGTGCGTTATGCGTGTATAAAATAATTCTCTCTCTTTTTCTCCGTTCGACGATAACAAACCAACAACAATAACAACTAGACAACGCGACAATAATACACGCAGACTGAAATAATTTATTAATTTTGTCATCCTTTTTTATTCTCCTCTCTTCCTTGTCTTACATCCCACAATTCTTTTTCGATAATCGGCACCGGATTAAAAAAAAAGATGACAAAATCTCACCAGCGATAAGAACGGAGGCATCCGGGACCTAATAAGAGAGGGTCAAAGGTTTCCCACTTCAAGAAATGAATACAGCATGCTTTCTATGAATGAACACATCGTATCGTACGTAATTATATCAATTCGTTTACATCGTAGAAAATAACACGTAACGTTTGTGCACTCGTAGAAAAGAATACGAGAGAGAGAGAGAGAGAAAAAAACTTGACGAAGATTTGAATCTCAAAGAAAATGCAATAATTGGCAATCTATATCTCCGTGAATTTTGAAGTTTAAAGCGATTTGTTTATCGAGTTTTCTGATTTATTTGAGATGTGTTTTCAGTTCGCTTTAAAACGTTTGCATCATTGAACAAACATAGTCTTCTGCATCACGTCAACAATTTTTAATAATTTATGTATCGCTTTAAATGCTGTTTGGTTACCACAATAAATTTTTAATATGCGATAAAGCTACACTTTCTCTCGCAACGCGTTAAAAAAAGAATATTCGTCAAAGAAAACAGAAAACAGATTTAACATAAATTGCAGAAAATTTCCATGATGCAATTATCAAGCAAATTCCAAAGCTTTTCGTGTATGTAAGATCAAAGTGTGTAAAAAGTTACCGCGGTTTTAACACAGTCAGTCGTCCGTCAATCAATTTTTTTCGAAGCTGTTGACGCGCAAGCGATAAATATGCACAAAACAATTATATTTACGCGGTGTTTACGTAGGCTATTTTACACTGGCGTATTTTTTTTTTTTTTTTTTTTTTGTCGGCTACATGGGAGACGGGAGTTTCGCCGTGCGCGGTTTTTCAAACGTACATACATACATGCACGCAATATACATTTAAGTCTACAATTTTTTTGTTGACATTTTTTGTCCGATAATTGTATTTCTGCCGAAACACAATTTTCTCTTGCGCGCACAACGTGTGAGAACGACGATTTATCGATTTATTAGTTGTTTGATTCGCACAGTTGTTGCAAATTTTGCGTAAAATAATACGAGTGACAATATAATTAATACTGCAATAGCGAAACCGACGTTGCAAAAGCTCAAAATTCAACCACGTGACGCGAGACCAGCAAGACGTTACACAAAGTTTTAAATTCAAATCGTTATTCAAATCGTGATATCGCGATGTGATCAATGTTTCTGTTTCTCTCCCACAATTTACCTCATGACCTGCATGAACAAACACGACAAACACACCGAATTCACGACGAATTTATGCGAAAATTGCGAAACGACATCGGCGAACACATGTTGTTGCGAATATCGTTGCACATTATTTTATCACGATGCAACTTTTCGAAAAATCGTAATGATAATCGCGAGCTTACGCACGAAATACACATCCAGACGAGAAGGAAACTAAAAAAGGAGGAGGAAGAGATGAAAGGTAACTGACGAAATCGGTTTTCGTGATGCCGCGGGGGCCGACGACAGGTGCAACGACGAAGAGCAACGACGATAACAAAACGCGACACGCTGCGATGACAAAAATATTTACGCGCGAGCACGCAGAAGAGACGGATTCGCGAACTATCGCATCGCACCGTCTCGCTCGTACATTACACAGTGAAACATCAGTAACTGAATAGACGAATAAAAAAAAAAAAAAAAAACTGGAGCGACAGATTTACCAGAGCAGAAATAAGAAATCCCTCTACTCTCTCTCTTGAGAGTACCACACGAACACAGACACACACCCACACACACCCGCACTCACAGTCCCCACCACCTGATACGTATAGCGTTTCTACATGTGAACACACACACATGCACACGCGTGCTTACAGTGAAGTGCTTTGTATATGCGCGCATTTAAATAAATCGACCGGAGAACATACTCGCGGGGGTAAACGGACTTTTATATTTTCAGCACGCGTTCACCTGATCACATCGCGATCGCAATTTGAACACGTACGAAATACGCGCGAAGTAAGAGGGAAAACAATTTGCGGGAACGAGACGGAAAGAGAATAGAAACGTGCGGTTCCTCTCGAGAGGACGGTTCCGACGAACCACAAGTGGTTGGGAAGCCGATTGGTGGATGATCGCCACAAAACACAGGTTCGGGCTCCCGAGACATCTTTTGTGCACGCACGTTACCGTGCCGTTGTGTGAGCGCACATTCACTTGGGCGCGCGCGCGCGCGCGCTTCTCTCTCTCTTATAAACGCTCGTGCGCACGCTCAACTAAGCGCAACCGAACGATCACAGTAAAGCCGGACGATTGGAGAAGGAGGCCGGCCACGCTTAAGAGGCGGAGTCACATCGGCACGGACCATTGGCGACAGCAGTGCACCGTGAGCGACCGCGGTTTACGCCTCTTTACTACGTTCCCTACTTTATCTCCATTCGCGTTTCGCTTGGCGCTAAGTACTTGGCTCGTGAAACTGATGCGCGATAGCGCGTGCACAAAACCGGCCGGTTACTCTTGCCTACGAATGAGACACGATAATAAAAGAGAAACAATGATAATGCATTTTCTATGTCATATACGGTCTCCTACAAGTCACATAAATATATATCTACCAATGAATAATGTTCGAAGAATGAAAACATACACACGCTCTCTCTCTCTCTCTCTCTCTTTCTCTCTTGTTGCTCTTGTCACAATAGAAATATCTTTTTTTACTAAAGAGAAAAAAAGAAAAACTGTTACCACAATGTGTAATATGCGTGCAATTGTAATTTTAATTACATTGTAATTAAACTTACAATTGCACGAAAGCGTAAATTACACATACCAAGTATAATAACAAAATTTATATTACATTTATACCGTACCAAAACGTGATACGCACCTGAAGACGGATCTGTTTATTTTCTCTTTCGCGAGATCCAAACGTTAACAGTGATATCGACACGTGTGATCTTCTATAGTCATCGTTTATATTCTTTTGAGAGAGAGCTCGGTACTTTTCTATAAAAGGATCGGTTCGAATATCGATATAAATGTGCATTTAGTGACACGTGTTTGACACTGAGGGTGAAACCGCCGAGTACGCCGAGTACGTATTTATTCAGCTTATTTCTTACTTTGAATTTCAGTAAATATTAAAGTTACTTATACACAGCAAAGTGATAAATACGTCTTTATGACACGTACAAACTTTAATCCGCAACTATTATCAAACAACTTTCGTGATGTATAACGATAATGTGAGAAAGTGTTTAATCTGCAACCAGCACTTTACATCGGACCCAGAAAATACATACGCGCTTACATGCGACAAATGTCCTACACTAGAGTTCGTACGTGAAACGATGCAAGGCGAACCGAATCGAAACACGGTAATACTTGATACATTAAATAAATATTGTAGAATATAAAGTAGAGAAACAAAGTTTTCACATTATTAGTTTATATACTCTAAAAAAAAAAAACATTAATGGCAAGATAATTTGTTTTAAGACAAGCTGCGACATCTTAGACCCAATATTAGGTGCTCTACTACCCTCTAAACACTCCATTACCTTATCATGTCGGTCAAGAGACAAAGTTTATCAATGTGACAAATGTAAAAATATATTCCACAGCCAAAAAGATTTACACGTACATCTCAGAATAATACATGACAAGAGACCTTTTACATGTAACGTAAGTGATAAAGATATATTTTTTCTAAAAGAAAAGTTGTTTAAAATATTATTAAAAACACTACGGTAGAACTCTCCGGTTCTTTTTTGAACGGCATAAGGATCGATTCTTCCTAGAAATCGAATTTATTTTTCATCCCCCCCACCAGTTAGCAATTGATTGCAAGAGACGAAAGTAATATTCTTTCTCTTAGACTCTTGGGAATAGACGCGTATTTACGCAGTCATTCAAGAATATAAGAGAATCATCAATAGTGGGGCAAGCTATAATTGGCCCGTCTAATAAAAGAGAAGTCGAAATTGTGACGTTCGAAATTACTAGCGTGTCGAGTTCTATTATATATTCGTCGACATTAGAGCAATAAGAACAGAAGAAAACGTTTGCAGCTAATTCTCATTAACAGTGCTATATCTTTTTTTTTTTCAAGATATGTTACAAGAGCTTTTCATTCTACAGTAGCATGAAAAAACACAAATTACTTCACTCAACTAACTACGGACGCATAAAAAAATCTTATACGTGTGAAGAGTGTGGAAAACTATTCGATTGCAATGCTACTCTTTACATTCACAAAAAACGAACGCATGAATAAATGCATTTTACACGTGACGTGTAAGTGATTAAAACTCATGTTTTCTTAGGGAAAACTGATTTTCAGAAATCTGATTAATACACTGCATTTTTCGACATTAGAGCAATAGGAACAGAGATGCCACGAGAGCTTCGAAAATCAAATGAAAACATCGTAAAATAAGTCACAACGTATCCGTTTTTATGATCACAAACGGACTGTAATGTAAAATTGATAAGAGCGTGCGATGCGTTTATTCAAACTCTGCTTATTTTTTGTAACAGCAGTTGATTAAAATAAAAGATGACATTGGATCGCACGTTATTTTGGATTTGCGGTTAACAGAAAAGTAATTACTGTTATAGCGAGTTTTTCGGTTTTACAATTGCACGATACTTGTACTTTTTAAGCGAGTAAAAATCAACGAATTGTTTTATAATGAATTGTATCATAGTTAATTGTATTATAACGAACGAATTAGATATATTATACGCATATTTATTTTATTATGTATATTGTGATAATTATTACTTATTGCATTAACGTCAAATTATCGTATTGAAAATTAAAAAGAATGAAAACAGTTTGAATATTCGATTTAAATACTTATGGATTTTTAAAGATAATGTTTTTATAATAAAATGTAAACAACTTGTACCTTTTATATGCAAATGCAAATTTCATTTTGCGTTCCATTTTCCGAGTTCAAAGTCGTTACCTTCAATCCTGGAATTGACAAGCGCGGCAACTCGCGATATTCACACATCTGTAGGAGCAAAAGCTAAACATGTAATTTTCCAATTGTTTTAATTATTAAAACAATAAATGTTGATCCGGATGCAATTACCTGATTGCGCTTCATTTCGCTCAGTAGTTGTGTGGCGATCAGGATGCTGCTTGCTAAAATTTTGCCAAACAATCGCACGTCTTGTGTAAAATTCGTTCTGTTCCGCGTCGCGCGTCGACCATTTTGTTTCTCGCCGCGACACGATTTTACCGCAAGCTTGCCGATTATCGGCGAATGCGCGATTGTACCAATTTCGTGCATCATCACGCCATCAACGCCCGATACTTTGCGACACTCGCGTGCCGCGGATATATTTGCGTGCGAAACGACAATAATCGCGAGAAATGCGGAACGAATGCGGACGTAGGTCCGCTACGCGTCGCGCGTCCTCTATGACTGCCCGCCAATTCCGAGTATATCGAAGCGCGCGATGTTGCGATTCTCGACATATCGAATCGAATGCGCGCGCACGCACAGCACGGAACAGAACCACATTTTCAATCGAAAAAATTTCAATTTTTATTTATGACACACGGGTCTGGTTCGTGTAGTTCATGCGCGCAAAACGTGGACATCACGACGCTCCTAGACAGAAACACGTAAAACATGTCTAATAAGCATTTGGATTTCTTTTTGATTATTTACATGAGAGTGAGAGAGTAAGAAAATTCTTGCGCACGCTGTTTATCACCAGCAGTAGTTGGTCGGTCGCTGACGAGTAGAATACATAAAGCCTAAAGCGTGAACTTTGAACAGTATCTGAAAAGATATTAAGATATGCTGCGTTGTTACATGTAAAAAAACTTCGCCTGATATTTCGCATTTGTCAAGTTGACTGCAACCTGAGACGATGGCACCTGGAAACAATATTTTGAACAGCAATCAATTGAGAAATTCTAACATATCGTCGAGGTAAGAAACCTCTAATGTGTTTACAAAAAAAAGAGTACATGTATTTAATTAATGCCATTCCAGCAGTTCATTTTCTTTATTTCTCGTGGTTTTAATCTTGCATTGCAATTTTGGACACTGCTGTTTAATATAAACCAAACTAAATATTATACTGATGAGAAGAAAAGTCAAGAGAACACAATATAAATGACAATATAAATAGGAAAATTTTATTATAAATTCATGTAAAATTTGTTTAGCCACCTGCCTGGACCATCTCCACCTTTTCAAGCTACTGGAGCTATACCACCTCCATTACCACCTCGCCAATCAGTTCAAAACTATGTAGGATATAGGCCATACAATTCTACTTACAATTATGGAAACTTTGGATACGGAGGTGGTTACAGGGGTTATGGCGGATATGGTTCTTTTGGTAGTTACTTACCCTATTCTGGTAACAGTTATGGATCTATTGGTGGATACAGTGGTGATGCGGAACATAGGTATATTATTTAAAATAATATATCTTTGTATACAGAAGTAACTTTGAGAAATAATTTTGTTAAAGATATTTCATATTAAAAATAAAAACAATATAGAATTTTTATGTGTGTTGTAGATTTCAACAGTACATAGAAGAAAGTACAAGATCAACTTTCTCTGTAGTGGAGACCATATTACATACATTTTCATCAATTACAATGTTATTGGACTCAACGTATTTTGCTCTAACAAGTTCCTTCAGAGCGATTCTGAGTGTTGCAGATAACATTGGCAAATTACGTTCAACAATTGGGCAGCTTTTCAGCACATTTGCTTTGCTCAGAGTTTTGAAATGGGTTTATAGAAAAGTTTTAACGATGCTTGGTAAGCTTGCATTGCACAGTTAAGACTTCGGCAACCCGCTCTTTGCCCACAATCATCAATTTTTAATGCTTATTTTCTTTTTCTTTAGGTGTTCAAACACAGAGTGCTTTCAATGAAAATTTATGGCAGCAATCAGTAACGCAAGTCACGAACGGAGAACAGACACTACCAGGCAACGCATGGACTTCTCCGTTTGTGAATTTCCTACTTCTCGGTGTGTTTGTAGCTATTCCATTTTTAATTCACAAGTTGTCGAATTCTTTAAGACTGTCTCAAATACAAGGTAATTATTGAATTTCTAAAAATGTGCATAAGATGAAAGCATGTATCAATTACATATCGATTACCTTGCAGTTGACGATCCAAAAGAATGGGTGAAATGTGAGGACCCGGTGTGCGTAGCAACCGCGATATACGATTTCACATCATTGACCAGCGGGGAATTGAATTTGAGAGCTGGTCAGAAGATCTGGTTGGCGCCGCGGTCCCTTCAACCTAAGAACTCGTCTGGTTGGTGGTTAGCCACTGACAGTACAAGTGTCGGTTTAGTGCCTGCCAATTATGTCACAATAGTGGGACAGTTAAAGAAAAAGACGGAATTGCAAAATAATGAAAACGGCGCATCACCGCTAACTTCGACTCCCGCCGCCGCTCCCATCGACTCAACGGCTTGCGTAAATACGTTCAATTCTAGTGCCAGCCAAAAAAATATTGATTTCTCTGAAAATAACATCAAAGACGAGTTATTCGACACCGCTATGTGAGGGACCACACTATCTAATATTCTTTCATTTGATCAATGAGAGAAAAGTGATATTATCTTGTTCCGTGTTGTATGGGTCGACGAATTTCGACGGATTTTTTCTTCATCCACTTTGAGAAAAATACCACATCTCTCTGGAATATCTGCTGCGATCTGCGAGTAAGCAATTTACGAATTGTTTGGTTCGTCGTGAAGAAGTATCATTAAGTGCCTCGGTAGTTTGTAACTGCGCTTCAACGAATGAAGTGATATTTTTTCACATTGAATTTTTTTTCTATCAATTAATACCTGAATCTGTTATCGAGTTATATACGCAGAAGACGATTTGGTGGAGGCGCAGGTTCATGTGATTTGCAATTTTTGTTACTAGAGGGAATGTAATTACACTATATGTAATATGTACACATTTCCTGGGATGAAAATAATTACAATAATCTACGCGCTATTCTTGCAAGTGATCGTAAGCAATACTGCAATACTGCAATTTGTTTTGAATATTGTAGATAATAAAATAATAAATTTTAAATGTTTACAATTGTTAAATAATGTTTAGTACAATTTTATGCGATTATTTATTCTAAAGACGTAATAAATTAGATTTTTTCATAGAAACTGTGTAGTCGAATAGCGTAAATATGAATTTTTTCTGGAACTTTTTATTCCGCAATAGTGAAATGTTTCTAATTTCTGCATCGTTGGCGGTTTATATAACACGGATGAAAAATTATAAAAAAGTATCGACACGGAACATATTACTTATCAATGAGACCCATTTTTATAAGATGACACCGATATTCTAATAATATATATATGTATATATATATATATATATATACATAAAATACACATATTTTACATTTATTAGATTAAGTAAAACACAGTAAACCTAATCTATAAAATTTTCATGATAAAAGATATTCGACAAAATCAAATGTTTATATGTATAATTTTACTTACAAATTATGTGTATTAATATATATATATATATGTATATATAACTTCAACTATAAAATTAAAACCTGTTTCAAGTATCCTGAAGTATATAAGCACGAGGTTGTTAGGATAGGACAATATGATATTTGTAGTACATGCCAGTTAAACTTTTGTACTATTTTTTAATGTTTTACTATCTGTCCTACCAAGGAATTCCATCTCGTCTTACATACATTTTATAACAGGAATAGAGAAAAATATTGTATATAAAGTTATTTTGTAGGCACACACATTCTTACAAATGTATATTTGAAAAATTTTAAATAATAATCTCACAAAATTCTCGATGACAGTGCTGATTTCGTATCGAAAATATTTTTACAAGTGTTTCAGATAAACCTTTATACACACATGTTTATTTTTTATATTGATGTATAGTAGTTCTCGTAAAACTTAAATATTCCATGTTTTAAAAAAGTTTTCTCATAAAATTTAAAATAATCCTAGGTAAAGTACCTAAAATGTGGCACTAAATTATTAAACATGTTTCATATTTTTGTTTCAATATACAGTGATAAGAATCATGATAAACACGTATTTATATAGATTCGGACAATATATTTAGACATTTGTAAAGTTAAATATATATATATTAAACGGAGAATTTTATATATATATATAAAAGTACCGTATTTTCATGATGTAGTTATCAATGACTTTTTACGCTAAAATGCCCTTTAACACACATCAGATACTCATTTGTGAAAAAAATAATTGCCTTGCTAAGAATAAACACATCGATATATGAGAGATCAAAAGACATTTTAACTTGAAAAAATATCAAGTGAAATATTTAATTCTAAAAGTTGAAGAAAAGCTCGGGAAAAAAAGGTTTGGTTATTCACAATGCGACGTATATCAATATATCTACGTTTGTTATTTCCCTGTATTATTTTATTTAACCCTATTTAAAAATATCTTCTTAAAACAAATCGAATCAATCTTTCTGGTTTAAGTTGTTTTCATGTTTTTTTTAGATCAATAAATTCTGCTATATACGTAGAGTGCATACTGGGAATGCTCATTCCAATAAGAATGGGAAAAGCGACAGAAACTTAAGACGGAAAAAATCATTAAAAAAAAAGAAGAATTACGCATAAGCAGTCTCGTTACTGTGGCCGTTCTCCAAGCATTATAATGAGCTTTCCAGTGCAGAGTTAGCTATCTCGGATAGTTGTTTGTTCCACAAAGTAAATTTAAAATGTCACAAGAGAGCAATATCTTAAGAATATTTGTATTTTCTATATGACTTTAATTGAATTCTTGGCAAAAAAGTATATGTGCTTTTCCTTTTTAGGAATCTATCTTCTTCTTTAGAAAATTTTAAACTCCGCCTTCCTGCACGAGATATTCTCGGCAAAATAATATAAGATAAACCATAAAGATTGCACATTTGTAATTTGGCATAGTTTCTCGATTTGTTTTTTTTTTTTTTTTTTTTTTTTTTTTTAATATATATTAAATCTCTGTTCTTCTTTTACGTTCCATATCCTTTGTTTTCTTCATTCGTGCTGTTCTTCTACAAAAGAAAACTGAAAGTTATCAATTTTTGCTACAAGACGTGTTTATTGTTGAAAAGCAAGCACTAAAGTTGTAATCGTTTCAAAATGTCTCAAGTTAAAAACACACAACATTACTTACATTTTCACAAAAAAAGGAAAAAGAATTACATTAACGTTCCGCATATAAGTTCATAATTCATTTATAGTGTGTATATATATATATATATATACATGTATGTATATACACATTATATGTAGAATACCACTTCTTCAAGATGTGACAAGATTTACTTCCGTAGCAGAATCTCTATCACCCCTCTTAAAAAAAAGATAAGACATAATTTATGACTGATGATTTTTATAGTCGCAAAAACAAATTATCTACCCTTTCGTCTCTACTTCGTTTTTTCTCGTCTATCGCGAATACCAAGAATACATGCGTCACAACAGACTAGTTATCCCCTCATTCTGCAAGTTGCAACGATAAACTCGTTATCGTTAACATGCCGTGGCGTGTATAGATATTTTGCGATGCAAAGATTCGAAACGGTCTCGATTCCAAACTCGAACCTCTTACAGAAGTAGTATACGCATCACATATTATACACATTATATAAGTAAATATATGTATAGAATATTTTCCTGGTCAGTATTTGTGATGTACTGGATCCGTACACAGTATCCCGGCTAGCAATCAATGTGATATTTTTCGTACAACGTTCTCACTTCCACTTTTGTGATCATGTAAAAGTTGATATCTTTTTTTTTTTTGTAGAATGATTCTCTTGAGGTTCACGAACAAGTTCTCGTTAACGATATAACTAATAGGACACTTGTTTAATTTCTACTAAATATTTTTGCAATTTGCACTACACCAAAAAACATCATCGCCGCATCTCATCGTCTTTATCCAACTCGCGCAAGCTTTCAGTCTTGAAAACACTTTTCAACAAGAAATTATAACGATTATTATTTTTTTTCACATTATGCAAATATCTCAATATTGTAACTAGCACATAAAACATTGACGAGTCTTGTTTTTTTTTTTTTTTTTTTGAAGATCAATTATAAATTTGAAAAAAAAAACATTTCCTTGAGAAATCATCACTTCTATTTTCGATGATTTACTTCAGGTCTCTTCGGAGGAGGGCCAAGATGTAACACATATTTGACATTTATGATAAAGTGACAACTTTCATCATTGTTCTCTCAATTCATTGCCAGTTTTCGTTCGCACGGCAATTTTTCGCAATTAATTAATTTATATTTATATAAAAATCATCATAGAGATTAGTCATCAAATGCGGTTTCGAGTAAACACACATTGTCAAGTTTTAATTTCTGGGTCAGGCTCACTATAGACAACAACACGTACACACGTTCACATCCAGAATTACCATTCAGCATCGCCATTTGCTTTTTGAAACACATAGTCTTTCCCACCCAAG
The DNA here is from genome assembly GCA_014825475.1 of Pseudomyrmex flavicornis. Taxonomy (NCBI): domain Eukaryota; kingdom Metazoa; phylum Arthropoda; class Insecta; order Hymenoptera; family Formicidae; genus Pseudomyrmex; species Pseudomyrmex flavicornis. The sequence goes on from QVNW01001972.1 coordinate 31,505, forward strand.
TTCATGATACCGTCCTTCAGATAAAACTTCCACTTATTCCGACTCCTCGTGATCTAAAAGCAAAAACATGTGTATCAAATTACTTATCGCGGGGGCAAACACGTTAAATCACTCTATTTTCGTACCTTATCGTATTGACAAACGACTACGTTTTCAGTGTCAAAAAGATCAGCAGGGTCGTCATCCGTGACATCATCCTCGGAATTTAGAGGCTCCTAAAATAAAAATTTTCCATTGTAGAATTCTTTTGAATCATACTGGAAACAATTTATAATTTATTTTTATACAAATATAACATATATCAACCTCTTCGCGAGCTGATGCCTCTTCATTTTCTTCCTCTTCTTTTTCTTCAAGATCTTCATCGTCGTCATCGTTATCCTCTTCATCATCGTCATCTTCGTCAGTAGAATCACCTACTGCACCATCTAACTGATTTATATTTTGCTGAAAAACCAATGTTACATATCCTTATAAAATATCTGCAATATTTTATCCGTAACATTTCATGTTTGAAATAAAGAATAAATTATTTTACTTGATTTTGAGCTGGTCTTTGTGTGGCATTGTTATTTTGCGTGACCACTTGAAGAGGTTGATTCACTTGTAATGGGGTTAATGCCGCTTGTCCTGCTAACGTGGAATTTACATGTTGTTGTAACAGCGTCGAAGCTAATGTTGTCGGAAGACCCATTGCAGCAGAAATTACCGGCCCTGTTAAGATCGTGTGTAGCTGGTTTGCTTTGAAAAGAGAAAAACAAGTTTATTTGCAATGTCTCTTTATACCAGCTTACATCAACAAGAGAAAAAATATGAATAATATTTTATAAAACACAATGGCTTATATTATACTTCTTTTGATTTAAAAGTCTCTTACATTGAAGCGTAGATGCAGGAACTTGTATACTTAAGACTCTCGGACTTTCATTACTGCCGGCTGATGCAGGCAAGGTGATTTGTAAGGGTACTTGTCTCTCTAAAACAGCAGCTGGGGTGGAATTCACCACTTGTTGCACAGGTACTGTTACAGGGTGCTGCTGCTGCTGCTGCTGTTGCTGCTGCTGCTGTTGTTGCTGCTGTAATTGTAAAGCTGAGCCTGTAGCAACAGCTTGTGACGCTTGTTGCGTCTGCGCCTGAGCTTGTTGCTGCTGTGGCTGAGACTGCTGTTGCTGCTGTGGTTGCAACACTGTTTCCAAAGAATTATTCCACAAAATAATTTCCTACTGTTATTGGCTGTTTTATCTCACCTCGAAATTAAATATCTTTACTTTCTAATTTTACAATAAAGAACATTTTGATGAGCTTTATTGTATCTGATGAACTGCTATTATGTTCAAGTTTTAGTAGTGTATATACCTTTTGATACAGGCACAGCCTTATGTGTATTGATTGGAGGAACTTGAGGCTCTGGTGGATCTGGATTCAACTCTACTGCTTTACTGGCCATCAACTTTGTTTCCCATAATTGTTTGAGTTCCTGCAGAACCTGTTCGTCCACACCCTCATCTATAAAGACTTCTCGTACTCCTGCTATCACATCCTCTATTACAGTGTTGTACACTTTTAACTGAAAGATAATTTGTACATAACTTAATTACTATCTCATTGACAAATATGTTAAGGATATTCATGACAATCTGAATGAAGTTTTATAAGCTTTAACAATGATATAAATACATTTGTACTAATAAATTACATTAGTACTAATAAATTACATGAATTACATTAGTAATAATGAAAAATGTTACATACATTTTTTTTTTTCAAATGTATTCAAACTTGCATACATATCAGAAATTATACAAGACCTTCAAAGATTGATTCACAGATAGTCCAACATATAAATACTGAGTAGTTATATATTACTACATATTAATATTTATACATCAGACTAGTGTTGTAATTTATGGCTCAGTAAAAAATTCAGTCAAGCATTTAGATAACGGGGTGATAGCGAACAACAATTGGGCAATAAGTGGGTTAAACTATATTAGGCGTTAAAAGATTACTGGTTTAAAAACGTCGAAAATGTCAGGGAAAGGAAATATTCCGTAAAAAGACAGCTTTAAAGAAAAGATAAGACATATCAGAGACGGTGCAAGTTCCGTATACGTATACAAGTTTGTACGTCGCTCGTTTACTTACTACGCTCGTCTGGCTAAGAGCCATTATGGCATACAAATTGAAGACAGTCGCCCAGTCGAATAAGCAACACCGACGACAGTTCCCAGTAACGATTCAATTTTCTTCTTTATTTACATGACATCATCATTGCCGATATCTTCGAACTCGCTCGTATCAGAGACTAATGGTGTAACTTTCCGAGGTTGCAACACACGCAACGGCGCAACCGCTCCGGCACAAGTGACCGTCACTTTGCCGAACCACTTTGATATAAACGCATTTTTTTTATATGCTGGCGCGGCCACGTGACACGAATCGGCGCGGACGCCGACGTTTCATTTGTCGAACGATAGTGACTTTCGGATGTTCCGAAAGTTCTCTACCCGATGACCCGTCAACGCTTATAGAAAAATTGTACACATGGCGCTGCGCGCAACAAGCGTGCTTGGCGACGGTCATAAGATTGTTGTTAAAGCATCTTTCGATACAAAAACGATATTACGAACTCGAGTTAAACACGATCGGACGCTTATTGGTCAATTCGGATAATTGGACCGGTGCAATTGGTTCGAGTTCTGGTAACTTTTTCTCGAACCAATCTCCGAGACGTCGTGGACACGAGCCTTAAATCGGAAGACGCGCTTTTCCTTCTACCCCCTTACAACCGGAAGTTCGGGTTCAAAGCAACAATCGAACATGAATCGAACAACTTGTTATCATCGCGTCGAAGTGAAAATTCTTCGATTTGTCTCGCGCGTCATTCGAACGGGAAAAAACGGCGCGTGATCGGCGGCGATTGTGACGAGGCGCCGCGCGAAATTGCGGTGGCGCGCTTGAGACCGCGGGTACCGTTGGCGGTGACGCTATCGCCATGTTTGTTGTAGTTCGTAGCTATGATAAGCGAACGCGAGCCACCGAGATTTGAATGAAACGCGTGTGAGACGTGCCGCGTGCGTCCGTTCGTGCCGGCGTGCGAGCGCGTCGGCCGCCGCTGAACTCGCGGAACATGGTAAGCAGCAACGTGTGCCGCTAACGTCGACGGGCCGGGTCGCGGTGTCGCGGCCGGCGGCCGATTTTCGCGCGGATTTTCAGCGCCGTACTATCTAAACGCCTACAGTCTCTCTCTCTCTCTCTCTCTCTCTCTTCCCAAGGGGGGGTCGCCGAGACTCCGTTGCGTCGCACTTTCTAACTCGCATTCGATCGTGGAAAGGTAAAGACTCTTTGAAATTCGAACCCGGCATCGCCGCGTCGACTTGGTGAATAACCAAGGAATCGCCCGGCGAAATTGTCGAAACGATCATACATAGGCACACTGCGCCGCATATAAATCGATATAGTTCTTCGTGTGTGTGTGTTTTGAGCGCGCGCGCGCGCAAGTGTTTGACTGCACGTATACACACACCGTTGTATGTAACACCTGCGTAACGCGCACACACAAGCGCGTCTGTGGAACGCCCCTTTTTACGAAACGATCGAACTTCTTTCCCGCGCAATCTTCTGGTCGGCGCGAAACGTCAATAGCTCGACGTTTTCACGGATTTTTCCTCGCGAAAAAATTTCGCGAACAAAACCGCAGAAATTGCAACTTGTTTCGCGCATTTTTCTTTTATTTCTAGTCTCTGTGTCACGCCGTGACACATTAAACAGCCTCCGAGATCATTGCAATTTAATGTTTTAAATAATCACATTTTATGTTTGTATCTTATATCTGAACGCGATGAAATATTTCTGTAAACAAATATTAGAGCGGTATCTTGTTGTTTGAAACAAAAGAAATAATCCTATTAATTTTGAACTTGTATTTGTTGCACATTATTTATGTAAGTCTTGCGAGAATGGTTTTATCATTTAATTACTTGTTAATACTATTTTTTGTTTTTAGGATACTTAGTAACTTTGTTGAAATGTGGCTAAGAAGCGAGCGAATTAGTAGAAGATTACGTGGACGTCTAAGCATTACGTCTACATCAAAAGCAGCTAGTCATCGAACACAAGTTGGCACCGCTCGGAAGGTGCCCTATATCGGTAACAGCAGTCGAGCAATCGCATCAAATAGATGCAGCAGATTGACTCAATGGCGACGCAGATCATCCAGCTTTCTAAAAGAGGTGAGAGAGTTTAAACTCGATGTAAAGAAAATTAAGATTGTACTTTAAATATGCGTTTGATGCGGTCAGTTTGTTCTCCACTTCATGTGTTAAGCAGAAGTGCACGATTGCATGCTTATTACAAATGATCTTCGTAGGTCGTTTACGCATCATTCTTTAAACAAACACTTAATAAATAAGCTGCGTTTGCTGATTAAAAAAAAAACAAAAACAAAAAGTACACGACACAAAGAAGATACGAAAAATATCTTTGTAGGCCTGTAAAGAAAATGTCCTACATTTTGCCAAATCCACACCTATCAGACGAGAAAGAGGACCTCGTAGAAGAAAATGCATAAAACGGTCAATGGTCACTTCAACTCCTCTGCATCGTGCTTCACAACCAATAGATGCAGTTATCGTAAGCAACTTTCACACGACAAACACTTGTACATCCAATCTTTGTGTGTAGACCCAAAACTAATATAACGATGATGTTTTTTTGTAGTCCGCGAAAACCGCATCTTCCAAAATCTCCGAAGAATCTAAAGAAAATTGGAATGGTGGATCCGCCTTGCCTCTGTGTACGTCGGTAACAAATGCGGATTCACGCAGTTCAATGATACCGCCGGTACATGATTTGAAATCTTCCATACCTAGCGTATCCTCGTTGACCTGTCTAATGCCCCCGGTGTCTCTAGGATCACATTCGGATCTCACGTGTTTGCTAGACGATGACGGGACCAAAAACAACGGTACATTCCCGATAAACATTTCGTTCAACTGAAAATAAAATGCTACATAAATTTTTTAAACGCACACTCATACATATTATTTTTCTTATCTTTTATTCTCTGGATAGATATTACATTACCGTCGTCGCTTCACTACTCTTCCTTGTATCCGCACACCGAAACGGAATATTACAGTTTGATGCACTCGACGTCGTTGTACAACAGTCGCACCGCGTACGAATCGTGCGACAAGTATTTTTCCAACTGTGGCAAGTACTCGCTGGGCGATAACAATGAAAACCGCGGTGACCTCTCGAAAAACCAGTACGAAACAGACCCGGCGACAAAGTATGAAACTACTGCTGGATATTCCAGTACGAAGTACAGTATGCCAGCAAGTATGTACAGTATAAATCCTCATCATCCATCATCCGATACGAATGGCAATCTTAGTGACAAATATGATTCCGAGGACGTCGACAGTCGTTATCACGAGATCGAATATATGGAGGTGGGTAGTGAGGAGATAGTAGAATCTTGCGATGTAGCAAATATGGTTACTCAAGTTCAGGAGGACTGGGAGCCGTTCGATCCTTACGTCTTCATCAAGCACCTTCCGCCGCTCACGCCTGCTATGAGAGCCAGATGTCCAGCTCTGCCGCTCAAAACACGAAGCAGTCCCGAATTTAGTCTGGTCCTAGATCTGGTATATCTCATCAATATACAATACATATAGTATTATATATATATATATATACATACCTTTTGTGAGAAAAAAAGGAATAGATGCGCGTTTAGTCTGTGCGAATGTACATTTCTTTCTCAAAACGAGATAATTGAGAAAAATTTATATTGTGAGTAAAGTATTTTGTGTAAGTTTTTCAATTCAAAAGACCACAATGATGAATCAATCAATGATTTTTTTACCTTTTTCGCACGTTTCTTTTGTAGGACGAAACACTGGTCCATTGTAGTCTGCAAGAATTGTCCGACGCGGCGTTTCGCTTCCCGGTAGTTTTTCAAGACGTAACGTACACGGTATTCGTGCGAACGCGACCGTACTTCCGCGAGTTTCTCGAACACGTCTCGTCGCTTTACGAAGTGATCCTGTTTACGGCGAGCAAACGGGTGTACGCCAACAAGCTGATGAATTTGCTGGATCCGACGCGGAAACTGATCAAATACCGTCTCTTCAGGGAACACTGTGTTTGCGTTAACGGGAATTACATCAAGGATTTGTCCATTTTAGGCAGAGATCTATCCAAAACCGTGATCATCGACAACAGTCCGCAAGCGTTTGGATATCAGGTAAATAATTTCGTCGCGCGTCAAGGCCCTGGACTCGGTCTATAATAGAATAGTTTCACTTGTGTGTCATATGTGTTACAGTTGGAAAATGGAATACCTATAGAGAGTTGGTTTGCCGATCGTTCGGATAACGAGCTGATGAAGTTGTTGCCGTTTTTGGAAAACTTAGTAAACTGGGTGCGTGTTCTCGTCATTTTCTTCGGTCGTGTTGAATTTACTTTTCGAAGAATACAGGAAGAGGTAACCGACATTTACACTTAATTGTTTTTTTTTTTTGACAATTTCAGGGAGGTGACGTGAGACCACACATAAGAGAACAATTCCGACTGTTCAGCTTTCTACCACCGGATTAATTTAAATTTACCATGCACACAAAATTCCACGATGTTGTTTAGAAAGTATCACTTAGCTAATAAAAAACAAAAAAAAAAATACACACAAAGTACATCTTCGAGATAATATTATTATAAATAGAATAAATATAAAATAGTTAATTCATGACGCGCATATAGAATTAAGCCGCTACAATATTATATTATCACTTTACCATGTTCCACAAAATAGATACGCCTGTTGGTATGTATAAAAGATGAAGTTAAATAATTCTAGATTCTTGTAAAATTATTGTTCTCGCGTATATATATTGTTCGGGAAACAATATTTGTAAAAGTGGACAGATGTTGCATATGTGCGATTTTGTTAATTTATTCGTTTAGAGCTCAAAAATTTAAGAGAAAATCAAATCACGCGTAACGACACGTGTGAGAAAGAGCGAGAAAAAGGAAAAGCAAGAAAGTGCGTGTTTGTGTATGTGTGTGTGTGTGTGTGTGTGGTGCGTGTGCGTATGCAAAGACGCGTGCGTATAGTTTCCATTATAATACTTCCAAATAAATACTAAGTCTCCCTCGTAACTTGATTATATGACTTCTATATGTATAATAGACTCGTAGCTTTCTTTTAATGATTACATCACTCGATAGCCACACAAGTGAAATTTACATAACTTTTAGCATTTTCTTTTTGTCGCCAATATGATCTCAGAGTTTTTATTTATCTCTTATTAAAACTATATATGTATTTTTTTATTTTGAAAGTTTTTCTTTTCCATATTATATCTGTTGTATCATGATTTATTCTAACTCGAGTGTGTGAATTGTGATTATTATTTATTATCTTCGCAATCTTTGAGAAAAGAAAACTCCATACTCGTTAGTTTTTGCGATCTTCTTCAAAAGAAAGATAATAAAAAAATGTTATATGAATATCCTGTTAATAATTATATAAATATATAAATATATATATATATATATATATGATTATATGCGTGTCTCACATATAATTATATAAATTAAAATACGATTATATATGTGCTTATATATTATAAATCTGTGTACAATTGATATAGCGTAAGAAGTATAGAATCGAAATCGAGATATTAAAAAAAAAAAAAAAGTTAGCTGCATAATGTATCAGAAGGAGTGTCGAAAAAAAAAATCTTACATCCTGTAGTGTTTATTATACTTTAAGATTATACTCTCAAACATTATGCACAAACACATTATAACAATAAAACAGATTGTTATTCGTGAAAAATCACTTGGATCGCGTATACTAACTGATTTATATCCTGAATGTCTTTGTGTTTGGTTTTTTCTTTTTTCTGTTTTGCAATCAAGTAAATGGAACGATTTTGGTCAACGTGTTAACAATAAATTAGAATGTGCGTTTATTGAGGAAATAAACTAAATGAGAGATGTAAATGCGACAGAGATACAACACGAAAACAGACGAGTCGTCTGAATTGCGTTCCGAAAGGTACGAACTGAAACGCTGGAGACAAGAAATATAAGTTTTATACACACATATTGTATATAAAAAAAAAACTATATTCAAAAGATCTTACATACAACCATTACCCACGATATTACATACATAGTGAATTGTTTTACCTTTTTCCCGAGAATGTTTTGCATGCATTATTTTAAATGTAAAAAAACGGAGATTGGTGTTTTGACTAGAATAACGTTTCTTCTCTGCTTTCTCTCTACTTCGCTACACAACGCGCTTAACGATATACACATATAAATGTCATATATATAAAATTATTATAAAAATATTTCAATAATTATATATTAAAGAATTATATAAATATCGCGAAGATCGATACGACGTTTTTAATCAACGGTACACTGTGCATTCGAGAATTTTACTTAATTAACACTCTCTGTGCCTCTCTGTCTCTATTAGAATATTTTACCGCCCAACACACTCTTTTAATTCAATACCCTTGATACAGGTTGGATCATTGGTGGAATTCTTGAACTCCAGCGTTTCATTAGTCTGACTGTCTATAGCTTGAGGAGAAAAAAGGCTGAAAAAATGTTACGTGCAACATTACGCATTTAAAAAAGATACTGTCTATAAATATTTATGGAATGATCAACTTTAATATATATGTATATATATATATCTTATGCTCAGAATTTAACAACGTGCTAATGTTATTAAATGTTGTACTACATGTCATGCTTGAACGATTACTCGCACTTCAGATACACCAATCCCGCGGCGTGAGAACTGATGTGGAACGACAGTTGACTCTATCAAAGTTATTATTGAATCGTGTGCTGATAGAAATCCACAGGGAAAATTTATTGAATGTTACAGAGATTTTCCTGTATATGATCGTTCTCGTTCGCGTCAGTCGCAAAACACAGGAACTTTAATTTACGATGAACGTAATCGGTGTACCGCAGCTCGATATATCTGAAGTTCGAGTAAAGTTCTATCTAATCCTCTGTACGCTGGAAATACCTAATCTCGATGCGTTTACATAGATTTACGAGCTTTGGGTAGCTCTGCACAATCATAGCCAGCTTGTTGTTAGGTAATGGCGTTGTGATTATCGCGAATATATGACCAAAGACCAAGGCGTCCAATTCGTTGGGTTTGCTAAGATACAAAGTTCACGGATGAAAATCTTGATACATGTCACAGCTCAGCTAGTTATATTTGCAAACAAACAAAAGTAAAAAATATTTACTTATGCTATGTGTATGTGCGCGTGTGCGTGTGCGTGTGTTCGTGTCAGTTCATCGACAATGAAGAGGATTGTTCGGAAAGGGAGGGGAGCGACTCGGGTTGCGATTGAAAGCCATCCCACAGAGTATCCTTCGATGGTGATTCGTAATCAATTATTTCAAAATCTTCCGCAATTTTGTTTTCTGTCTCAAAACTGAAGTATTGTTGCTTGATTTTGGACATGTGTTTGATAAGTTTGGGAAATTGATGGATTGTGTTAATAATTCTTTGGTAATTAGGTTGCAGTAGCAAGTTCTTGGTTTGGCGGTTTGAGGAAGAGGAAGGTGGTGATGTGAGAGCGTGAATGTGGCCGTACACTAGAGCGTCGACTTCAGTGGGACTTTGAAAACATAATTGTAACGATTGCAAATAATTAGACAGATGAAACAAACTGTAAATATTAATACAAAAGAAGAAGCCACTTACTCTTTCCCAAAGAAGAATTCCTCATCTCCCAGCCTGTCCGACAGTGCTATGCAACAATTCTTTACATCTTCAAAAACTTCCTCCAAGCTTTTGTTATACCAGCCGAGAACATTGAGCTTTTTGATGACTTCTCGTCTCTTTTGCCAATTTAGATAGTGATTAAGAGGCCAAGGATACACGCTCCCATGTCTGGGCTTCGTGATTGCATTTAAAATTGTTGGTTCTGCCCAACAAATGTACAGCTCGGCGTTTAAGAAAACATTATTCACAAGTGATAGATAAGCTCTCATGTCCACTTTAGCTTCCGGATCTAAATCTTTGGACAGACTAGTTCCTCTGCTTGCCAAATGTGCTACTATGCTGTCGAACTCTGATATCAATTTGGATCCGCATTTGATAAACGGTACCCTACCCGATGGCGACATGAACTCAGCGTTTTTTCTCGGTTCTATTTGAAAATCCAGCTGACACATTTTGAGATAGGCCTGCACAGCCAGGCAATTGGCATTGTCGGGAAGCAGAATCTGCTCCACCTCGTACGGCTGGTACAGAATAATCGGTTGTGGCCATGGTTCCTCGGCTGCGGCAGTAAATAAAAAAACCCCGTTGTAGAAACGGTACAGCAATTGTGTCTCTACACAATGTGTTACATAATCCTGACGTAATGTAAATCATGCGAAAAGAATTAACATGTGACAATCAGTTGGAAGAGAAAATTGACAAATAATTTGCTGAAAACAAACAATTCGTGAATTTTCGGACGTGCTTAGAAGTTGCGTCGTGCGAGACCACAGATGCAGTTTTGTTTACGAAAGTGTAAGGTTAGACTCGCACAATTTTCGTTGACAACATCGTCGACAATTTGAACTATCCGCGATCTTATCCAAAAGTATATTACCTTGCAGCTCTACCGCGAGCGAATCGGCTACGAGTACGTGTGGCATTGTCTGTAACAATCGTGTTCACACACGACGCGCGTTCTTTTTATCGCTTCGCTATTTCAAGAGTCGCGACCGTGCAATCGATTGCCCGCGTAAAAACGCCATGAGCGAAAACCACACCGAAGAGCTTGAACACCGAGCGAAATCAGCAAAAAACGGATCGTACTCGTATGTAATAAATGCTTTTACGTGTAAAAAATTATTAGTGTAAAAAATTCAAGTAAATTTAATCGAATTTTCTACCTAATTTGCTGTTTATCGCAAAAATTATGCAATTTTATATTCCGTTTTCTGAGAAAGAGATCGATTTCTTTCTTTATGACAATCATGAGTCAAAAATTTAGCTACTTGAGTTTTGAACTTCGAATCTCACAAAAATTCTCTCATAATTATTTTAAACAATCACGTGACTTACTTTGCAAATCAATGCGTTCTTCTTCCACGTGGGAATCTTCAACTTCATTCACAAGCTGGAATTTAAAACGCTCGAGACGTTTAAATTTTCATTACGTTTTTAAATAAATTGCAACGAGTTTTAAGTTAATTTTTTTTTATCGGATAGTAACCTTCAAGGATTTGAGACGGGACAGAAAGGTGTGGAAAATGCGCGCGATTGACAGATCATTTTTCTCATCGACAGTTTGACATTCGTCCCGGAATACTTGCATAACTTCTTCGTTGAAAGAAGCTAAATTGTTTTTAATGACTCAACTTGCAAATTTTGCAACCGAGTTTTATATCTGACAGATATACAAATTTGCCCGGGCAATCGTTACTACGCGAATCGTTGCAACAACTTCGTGAATAAGACGATAAGAGAATGTTTTTTTTTACTTCAGTTGTGTGTGTGCATGTGTCAGACTTTCCAGACAATCGCGAAACACAATATCTACAGAATATCGACATTGTTGAAAAATTACGAAATATCGTTTGTTTATTGCAAAAAATTATTTAATAAAAATTAAACACACACAAACGTGAACCTAAATTGCAGAAAAATCGCTGTTTTATATCATCTTTTATAAATAAAATTTTAATTTTATTTTGTTTTTGTTATATTTTTCCATCAACTTTGTAACAATTGGAAATATATTTGTATAATGTATAAATGAAAAAAAAAAAAAAAAAAAAAAAAAAAAAAAAAAAACTTGACAGATCTAGGACAGATTTGTTTGATTGATAGAGTGAGACAAGTAGCAATTCAGCTATCTCGCTCCGTTTCAAACTGTCAGCTGTCAACTTGACAGATAATCCTAATTTATATACGTCATTTTCTTCCGGTTTACGTGTCTTGAGCCACTTGCATGATAATTTCTAGCTATGACGCACTCGCACCGATATCTCTTCCTATATGTACCGATATCTCTGCGTGTTCCTAACCTATACCCATCTCCGTTGTTTCTCCTAGTGTTCTCGCTCTTGCCTTTCTATCTTTACATAAATCTCGGCAATTTTACGCGTGAAACTGTCAGTGAACCAGTGCTTGCGCTTTTACATCGTCCTTTTTTTTTTTGATCAATTTTTCAAGGCATGTGTGTGTGTGTGTGTGTACGTCATTGGTCGAGTTGCACTCTTTTGACGTGCAGTGCTTTTCCTCTCTCTTTCGTACGACCGTATCCCTATGACATACCCATCCGAATGCGTGCGTGTGCGTGCGCTTGAGAGGTTGGCGTTGCGCGCGCGCAACGCCAAGTCCAGCTACGCAGCCATTTGAGCATCATCTCGTCAACGTTGCGCCGTTGCGCGAGCCTTTTGTGCTGCGTTACTTGTTGCTTAAGCTGCGGCTTGACGCGCGGCGCACTTGGTTGTCGTCGCGGCAACAAGGAAAGGTGGGAAGAAGAAGCGGTCGGTTTAGAACAAGAGAGAAGGAAGTGGGAAAGAAAGGGGACGCACGCACCGGTAGTACGCAGAGACGGATACACGCACTGGTTCGCCCGACGGCTTCTCACGACATCTTCGCGTCGCTCGTGCGGACTACACGAGCTTTACCTGCCACAGACCGGTGAGAGTACGTCTCTCTCTTTCTCTCTTTATTTTTCACGGTGTGACGTTTTTTTTGAGGATTTTAGACGGACGTTGAGGCGCCGAGTGTCGTCCTCGCGTGCCGCCGTTCCATTGTCGCTCGTCTACACCTGCCCGACTCGTTTATCCCTGCCGGCCTGAACGCAACAACCGCGTTCAAGCTGGGAGAGCCAATTCCCGGCGCGACCTCGTCGCGCGAAACGTCTTTCTAACCTAAATTCCGTGGTTAGCGGCGCGCGCGAAAGAAAGAGAGAACGTCGCGTGCTTGATCCATCGATTTTTCTCACCTCTCGCTCCTTTTTCTTCTCTCGCCTTCGGTTTTTAACAGCTAAAAATACGGTTTTCTCGACTGGACGATGACACACTGATCAACGCGCGCGCGCGCGCACGCTGCAACTATTTCGGCCGCCGGCGCCTGGCCCGTTTTCGATATTCGTCCTTTCGTGCGCGCGCGAAGGTCTCTCTCGCGACCATGAGAATGCACACAACGAGTCTTTTGCCGACGTATCCTTCGCGCCGAGCTTTTTCGCAATTGTTTTTCTTTTCCCTCCCGCAAAAAAGAATCCGCCGCAAAAAAACGCTTCCGTATGGATCGATACCGCGTGTGTTTGCCGCAGTGTGTGTACACAAATCTCGCACACACACACACACACATACACACTGGCCCGCGCTTCGATTGATTTGTTTACCATCGTGCGATTGAATGAGATTCGCAAACACGCGGAGATCGATAATGCGCGTCCTGATGCGGGCGTGTAAAAACAAAACAAAAAAAAATTCGTGCAGGGAAAGGCAGTTTTACTATCGATCGATTTAATTAAGTGAAAACCGTAATTGGTTGGCTTCTATTGAAACGATCAATGCGATCGATCAGTCCCCGACGGAATTAATCGGCCAGGGATTAAATTAAATCGAAGACGGCGAAACTCAACCATCGGGCCCTCGTTACAGCAGCAGACGAAACGGGCACTGAACGAGCGAGCCGGGACGTCGAATTTCGCTCGCGCGAACAAGCGTGGCGGATCGGGTGTCGATTTATTTTTATCGCGCGTTATCGCGCCCGTATCGTTCGCGATATATGATGATATCCGATAATTTCGATCGGAAACGAACTACCGACTAGATTGTGACGCGCGCATTTTTTTTCTACTTGAAGTAGAACAGTCGTTTCCAGGATGTACGGAAAATTGTAATTTTTTTGTGTAAAAAATTGAGAAGCAAGTGCTTGAAATCTGAGAATCTTCAATAAAATTCCCATGTTAATTGAGGCACTAAAAACGTTATTAATTGTTAACAAATGAACGGACTTATTTGCGTTAAAAGTGTGAGACAATTACGCGCGTACACACCAAGATTGATTAAATTTAATAAATTTCAATTCAATAATTAATGTTTAAATTTCACAAAAGAATGTTGCATTAAAATTTTTACATTAAGAAATTTCTTACAACTCTGAGAACACACTAATTTGAAGTATCATTACACTGATAAGCGCGCGAATTATTTTAATCGCGCTTCTCTCGTACTATCGAACGATTAATTACCAAGAAATGCGAGTGAGTCGTCAATTTTATATTTAAACGGTCCAACTATGCGGCTATTACAATGCACAAGAATGCTTTTAATAGATCAGATGTGAGAAAGAGAGAGAGAGAAATAAGTTGGTTGAGATTAGACGAATATATTGCGTAAGATCTCGCGACAATGTAAGATAAGTTTGTTTCTGAGATTTATATCAAACACTCATTACAACGATCGCGTAATTGTACGTAAATAAAAACAAACATGTGTCTAATAACGTATGTTCACTGAAGCGTAACGTTTATTACTTGTAATTTGGCAATTATCAAGCAATTAACACACACGTGACATTTAAGCGAACAGCTGTTAGTCTTTTTTTTTTTTTTTTTTTGCCATTTCTCGTTTTCTTGATTGGGGCACGTATTATTTGCGGTTTTTTTTGTTTTTTTTTTTTTATAGCCTTGTAATTTATTTTTATTACACGACGCGCGCGAGCATCGAGGCGTAGAGGTCGGAAAATTTTCTAAATATTCGAACGCTCGTTTATAAAAGCACGCTCGTTATCATTTAAGTGCGCCACGACACTCTTGGTGTCATACCTGACACTTGCGAGACCTCTGAGGCGCGTATAAATTGCGACATGTCGCGTTTCGCGAACAAGATCGTCATGTAAGTAGCCCACGTGAGTGGTAACCCGAATCAACCCGTGTAATAATGTAATCGCGAGTTGTTATTTTGTTGATGGCACACAAGGTAACAATGTCTCATCGACCGGCCATTTGTCAAAGAAATTGTTATTAGATGTATAAATATTAATTATAATATTTCTCAATGTTTTTTAAATATTGTTTTTACATATATTTTAATTCTTAGTTTCTTTTACACATGTACATGTAATTATTTTTAAAATAAATGTCCGACCAGTGGTATCTGTAATTTGGGATATTTCGTGACAATAAAAGAAAAATTAAAATGATTAAAATGCCGTTATCACTACTAGTATTATTTGATCGAGTTCTATTATCTGACCGTACTTGGGACTATCGTGAAACTTGTTTAGATAAACGTGCTTCCTGCATGGTTGCGTTGGAAGGTCTAATAAGATCAGTTCGCACTAGCAAGTTAATGCATTCGTTACGCGGGACTAGAAAATTTTCCCGCGAACAATTGCACATTCGCCCGTCGAATGCGAAAATGTTGGCGTACATTCTGACGAATGTGTGTTTTGTTTTCAGGAAGTTCATCATGTCCCATCACATTGTTACCGTTTGCGTGGTGTGTGTGCTATGTGCCGCCCACATCCCCTGCTCGGCACACACGAACCTAACGGACGCGCTACACGCGTCTCCGGATAGTTTGGCGAATCAGTTAAACGCGGAGGGAGAACCATTTTGGACGTTGATGAGATCCAAGGACTCACACTCCAAGGATCCATCCGCACTCAGCACGTATCCACATTGGAAGGATCAACACAGATCACACTCGAATAATAACTTCGTTAGCAATAAACGCGACAATGTAAGATTTCATAGCACACGACACCTTAATAATAAAACTAGGAATAATAATAATAATAATAAGACAAATGTGCCGGTGATCGCTAATGCAATGCGGACTGCATCGCACGATGATTATCTCGAGAAAGAGAGAATAGCGGAGAACTTGGAACACAGTGAAGATGTGCGAGACACGCACAATTTGGACACGTCGGTGAATTCGAGAGACGCGAGGCTTTTGGTGGAGCGACTTATTTTGTCAGAATTGTCTGATGTAAATCACAAGTCTGTACAATCTAGCGAAGATTTACGTACCGTTACTAGATCTAGATTAAAAAGAGACGTAGCTGTAGACGACAAGTATTTTATGAGTAAGATCTTCGAAGCCTACGGCGACGGAACGAGCGTTACAATGGACGGTTTCGAGAAACTTGTTCGAAAGTTGGGTCTACTGAGATTGCTAACCGAATCCTCGGAATTAGAAGACGGCGGAACTGAGAGAAGTACGCACACTAATCATACGCCACAATATGTTATAAGAATTAATGAATTTAAATCTTGCAGGTAGCGGTAAGAGTTTCACAAGTAAAGGCCTACACGATGCAAGTAGTAGTAAAAATAATAAAGAAAGGGTAAGGCTATTTTGTTTGTTTTCGAAATAAATTTCCACGCTTGGCGTGGAAAACGCCACATTCGCATAAACTAATTGTCACCCTCCGTTTAAACAATTGCGGCTAAATCTATTATTTCAGTGCTTAAATAGTCAGGAATTACTGAGCACAGTTGCACAGGACGTGCACTACGCCTCCGGTAACAATGCAACGACACTGCCCAATTGGCTCTTCGAGCGTGTTTGTCCGGCGCTTGTTTATCAGTTGGCAGCCGAGTCCAGTTTAGAGAGAAACGGTTGCATACGAGTGCCCGAGAATTACAAGCCGGTTGTGTCAATCGACAAGTTCTACACGTCTGAGGAATCGGCGCGCAATAACGTGAAAGGTATTTATTCTGCACGAGCGAAAAACAAAGCAAATGCAACGATCGTTTCTTTCTTAAAGATACGCTGTGTTCTTTGAAAAAAACAACAAGATACAAATCAATCCGTCATCTATTCTAGTCTGGGTGTACTCGACAGCTAGTATTTTCATAATTAGTCTTAGCGGGCTACTCGGTGTAGCGGTGATACCAGCCATGGGAAAGAGTTACTACAACCATGTGCTGCAGTTTCTAGTTGCGCTGGCTGTAGGTACATTAACCGGTGACGCTCTCATTCATCTATTGCCACATGCAAGTTGTTTTTTTTTTATTTTTATTCGATATTTCCATGTAATTGTCAAACCAAAAAGTAAATTTAATAACGCGTCAATTTTCTGATCTGCAGGCGATGATGCCACCTCATCATCACGAGCACAACGAACCTCACGAACACGATCATCATCATAATCATGAAAGTAGCACTGATCACATAGATCAGCATACCTTGAACATGTGGAAAGGGCTGGTAGCCATGATAAGTCTCGTGCTGTTCTTTTTCACCGAGAAAGCGCTGAACATGGCATCCGAATGGCGAAAACAACGAAAACATCGGAATAAGGTAATAGAAGAAGAAATCCTTCTTCTCCCTCTTTTGTATTTACTGCTTTGATGACCCATGTAAATTAAATAAAATCGCAGTTACCCACACGTATAAGAGTGATGAGAGAGAGCGACGGGCCGAACAGCAACGTTGTTGGGGAAAAGCTGTGCAAACACAAATATTCGTCGTATCCGTATTGTTACGGAGAGATTGCGAGCGAGACTCAAGG
The DNA here is from genome assembly GCA_014825475.1 of Pseudomyrmex flavicornis. Lineage (NCBI taxonomy): Eukaryota > Metazoa > Arthropoda > Insecta > Hymenoptera > Formicidae > Pseudomyrmex > Pseudomyrmex flavicornis. The sequence continues at coordinate 49,047 of QVNW01001972.1, forward strand.
TAGTAGATAGTTTCGTGTCAAGACAACGCGTCAGTGTATGTATATGCAATAGTCTACAGATTGTATCAATTTGGACATAAGATAGAATAGTTATGTTACACACGTCAATATAACACGTTATTTCTTTCGTTAACACAATAAAAAAAAGAAAATAATCAAATGCAGAAATATATGTAGATAATCATCATGACCGTAAAATTAATCACGAGAAACCGCCCATCATCGAGGAAGAGAAGCCGCTGACCTCCAACTGTAACTCCGTCACAAAGATCGTAAACAGCGATATGGAGAAAAAGTCAAAGGACGAGTGGAAACTAGACGATTCGAACAACGCGAAGAAAAACGCCGATGGTGCCGACGTGTCGCTAAACGAATCTGAGAGCTACACCGTCATTATTCGCGAACACGAGACCAAACATCACGGCCACAGTCATTCTCATGGTACGTATCTTAAATATCAGATATTCAAATGCGCGCGCACAAGTCATAATTACCTAAATCCTTTTCTAAACTGAAGAAAATTGTTTGATACTTCGATTTCAGGTCACATGCACTCGGCTCCCGAATCCATGTCTAGTGTAGCTTGGATGGTTGTAATGGGTGATGGCTTGCACAATTTCACGGACGGCATGGCGATCGGCGCAGCTTTTTCGGCAAATATCGCGGGTGGATTTTCCACAGCCATCGCCGTTCTCTGTCACGAGTTGCCTCACGAACTCGGTAAAATATATCTCCGGATATGTTTCTGAATTTTGTAAAAGAAACAGTTTTTTTCTCACGTTAAAACATTTTTTTTATACACAGGTGACTTCGCGGTGCTGCTAAAAGCGGGTATGAGCACTAAACAAGCAGTTTGTTATAATTTATTGTCTTCTGTGCTCTGTCTGGTGGGTATGATAGTTGGAGTGTTGTTGGGTAGCGCTCCCGCTGCCACTAGTTGGGTGTTCGCGTCTGCTGCTGGAATATTTATATACATAGCGTTGGTCGACATGGTTAGTATCTCAGAAATTTTTTCTCGCATTATTCCTGTAAAACAAATTAATTTTATTTTTATTTACCTTCAGATACCAGAATTATCGTCAAGTCATTCCGCGGAAGGCGGTTCACGGTGGCAGTTTATTTGGCAAGCTTTGGGGTTGTCGATGGGCCTCGGAATTATGTTACTTATCGCAGCCTACGAACACGATCTTAAGCATATTTTTGACGACTAGTTTTATAAGTAATTTAAAACTTAATTAAGAATTTATGTTGTAAATATATTGGCTCTTTTATAAAAATCTTCAAAAATACAGTTCTTCCTATTACGTTCACTTGTATGTATATGTAATTTTTTTTCTTCGATTCAACACCCGTTCAATACTCATCAAAACTTGTTGATTTTCGTTTCGTGTATTTATAAAAAGAGAAGAACGTAATGGGAAGAGACTTGTGCAAAGTAGGTCGTTAATTTGAACGAAACACGTTAGATATCTAATTTGGAATCGCTAGATAAAAATTACTTCCTGAGATAAACAAATTTTTATAGGTGTAAAATACCAATAAGAACACACCAATAATCGAATTATCCAACAAACAAACTTACAAACTTGTGTTGTTTCTTTAACTACTCGAACTCTGAAGATATTTCCCTCCTCACATGTTTTTCACATTTTTCACGATCAACGCGTGTTATTAATCTTGCGTTTTAGTAAGATGAAATTTCGGAATTGTACGACAGCTTTATCCTAACTAATCTAATCTATAAATTAATCACAGAGGGAACGTAGACAGTAGATAATTGTGCATGTAATAGCAACGAATATCAAATTTTCTAACATAAAGTCTGTTGTCACACTTTACATCACCATCATTCTCAGTAATTCATTTGTGTACATCTGTAGGGATGTACAATATTGATACGATGAGTATGCAGTATTATATGTTACGTTACTGAGACAAAAGCTTTTCGTAAATTCTACACAAAATTATGGTAAACACTTATATTTAATTTGATTATCTGATCAACTGTCTAGTGGAGATAATGGATTTGCTTCAGTAACTTGTAAGTTTGTAGTAAAAAATTGTGATTTTTATACAACTGATCGTTTTTTACAATGTGCACACACACACACACATACACACCAACCAATTACCGGTTGAGGCTTAACTGGAGATATAGAAACTACAGACCTATAGACATAGTATTGTCGCGAGAAACTGAACTGTTGTCGTTACGTTCTTGCAATTTAAGAAGATTATCATAGGCGATACCATGTGAGTTAATGTTTTTGTAACACAGTCTTATTATATTTTTTTAAATGAAAGAGAAGTGCGTGCACAACGTGGTCTCAAACAATTTGCACTCGATGAGTCAATATTACTTAAGGAATATTATACATGACAATATCGGAAGTGTATATTTCTTATATAACACGAATTCTTATTTTCGCCAAATATTATACTTATGATAACATTAATAATAAATAACACAAATAACGATAATGTAATAATAATAATTTTGCGATTTTATTATACTCGTGTATCGAAGAGCGAGGAAAAAAAAAAAGATTTTCTTTTATTACGCCACTCTTCACGCGTCAGTAAGATGATATTGGAGCATTTAAAAATATACAGTATTGATGTAATATCGTGCAAAGTTATGAAAAGTTCTGTGTGCGTAAAATCGCGAAGAATTTATATTAAGTTTTTTTTTTTTAAACACTAAGTATGAGTTAATTAAAGTTTTGTTTCTGCAAAAATGTTAAGAATATTATGCTGGCTTGATATTTATTTTTAAATACACAAATATACAAAGTATTTTTGTTTCATTGAATATTTGAGAATAACATCTAAGATAATCAGGTACTAAACTATTGCCTTAAATATTGAAATACCCGAAATATCATCTGTTCGATGAGTTCTACTTAATAAATTTCTTTTTTTATACATCTGAATATGTAGTATTAAGCAGAGATAAAAGCGATGTCAATCATCTCGCATAGGAAAACTATGAGAAACAAGAGAATCCATTAATAAAAGATAGAAAAACTTTCTGCTTGTGTGGTTTTTATTTTGAATAAATAAAATTTATAAAATCATTCGTATATATTATTTCATTGATAAAGAAATGATATTACGACATGTTCAGAATGTACAGTTGCTAGTATAAAAAAAGATTTCAGAATGTAAAAATTCGTATTAACAGTTCGTTGATTCAAGAAACTTTTATGTTACATATAAAAATTAATTCTACTCAGTTACATCGGTATTGTGATCACACTTTGTTATTTAAGAAAATTTCCATATTACCACGGAACCGAATATATCACCGATTCTTTAATCAATCGAACAACAAGTCAATATAACAACAAAGATACTACCTTAATCACCGAATCATTGAAGAACATTCTGTCATACAGTAGCGAAATCGTCCCGATCGCTCATCTGCGCCGACAAACTGAACGCTGTGTCCGTGCTGGTTTCGCTGTTCACGCTCTCGTTTGCGAATGTCGGCTTCTGAGCGGAGTCATTCATTTCTCTCATCAATCCCGCCATATCGTCGTCGGGATCGATTTCCTGCGGCTCACCCACAACATCGATTTCCAACGACTGATTATCAGCCGCAGACGTCTCTTGCGTAAGCTTTTCTTCCTCAAACTGTACAAACAAGTATAAAAAAAAATCATACGACACTCGAGAATGTAATCTATTTCAGAGTTACCGGGGAAAACACACGCTTTGGTATACCTTCATAGACTCCAATTTGCACGGCGGTGGCAGATTCATATGAAACACGCAATTAGTATCGAAGATCACGGGCACAGGCTCGTGACACTCTATGTCCGCACGTATCGCTCCACACGCTTTGAATAGAACTTGATGTTGGTCCTGCGATTAATGCACAAGATAAAGAGTAAAGATTTGTTTTCTTACTGCAGCTATGTTAAATAATATCGTGTAACATAATGTTAAAAATATTGAAAGAAACTAGCAAATAATTTTCTTGTAACCTACATCAAAAATTCATTAGTTTTAATTAATGTAGATATGATCTGATTCGAGCATGTTGTACATTTTCATCGAGAGTAGATATTTATATCGATCGAAATTTAGACATTTATTATTCCTTCGCGTGGAGAAGGCTAATACCGTACCTTCAAAATATGTTTGCGACAATGTTTAGCTGACGGGAGAGTTCTTTCGCCACATTTTACACCGCCTTCGGTGAATACACACTTGGACACATTTGGTGGTTTTTGCGTAGGCTCAGTCGCCTGAAATTTAATTTTTTTTTTTTTTAATTATACAATTGACTTAATCGCAATATTAAACATTTATGACGATATTACCTGCGCACGACGTTCTAATGATTTTCTATAGAGTATCGCTTCAACGCCGCTTCGTCTGTGGTAACGATTTAAAGCTTTCAGTTTCTCGTAAAGCTTTTTTTCTTTCACCGTTTCTTTAGGCTGATCGTGTATGCTACCTGTACGGATGTACAGGTGATGTATTTTTAGCGACATACATGGGAAAACAGTTTTAACATTACTCGAATATACACTTACAAAGTGTTTCTTTTTCTTTTTTCAGAGCGAGCAGATATTTTCGTCTTTTTTCCTTCAATATATACTGCAATCTCCTAAACTGATCGATATAAAGAGACTGAAGTCTAATAAGTTTTTCTCTCGCGATATAAATCACTTCTTCTGTCGTAAAGATGCCAGCATGCCTTAAAAAATTGATACTAATAATTCAGGGAGTAAATAGTATCTTATCCTTGCAAAAAGCAACTATAACGAAATTATTATTAAAAGAAAAAACACGTGTCTTTACTGTAAAAAGAAAAATAGCCAACATAAAACAATTTGGTAAATTTAGACACAATAATAATGTAAAAAATCAATTAATAAAACTCATAAAAAGCAAAAGCTTATCTTTAAATTCTGTTATATTTATATAGCAGTCTAACAAAGCTGTTATTATCTCTTTTTTGTGAGTTTTTAATGAAAACTTGTGCTTTCTTTTGCTATATAAACTAGAAAAACACAAAACTTAGAGAATATTTTAGAGAATCACAAAAAGACAGTTAGAAAATACAAATATCACATATAATTTACAAATAAAAGTCTTGGTGTTAGTTATTTAAATGATAAAAATAATGTTTCTTTGATGAAATTGCACAAGCTGAAGCATGCTAGCAACATATTCTAAAAAACATACTGACACAAAAATATAAAACTATCAATAATTATATCAAAACACAAAATGTAGCATGTGCAATCATCAAATTATAGAATATACTTACTTTAGAGGATCTTCTTGCGGGCTATGTAAACTTTCATTATCGCTGTCGTCGAGATAAACTCCCCTCAAAGTATCATTGACTACTGTAGGCTCAACATCGCTTTCTGAAGAACTGGCATAATCTAAGATGTCACTTCCGCTTGCATTTATTCTGTAAGCATCAACTTCGGCTGAAAAACAATAATAACTAATTAACATCTCATTTAAGTTGACAGCAGTTAATCATTGCAGTTAATATTATACAAATTTTTATATATGTTACATACTTCTCATATAACAGACATACTGTGTTTTTGTTTTGTACATGCTTTGTACAAAACATAAACATGAGATTAATGGAATATATATGTGGAAAAAAGTATGTAAATATAAAATTACATACAATATAACTAAATTAAAAGTTTGCTCACTGAAAGGATCTAAAGCTTTGATTTTTCCTTTTTCCTCTTCTGTATCCTCAGCACTAGAATCAGCTGGCTTGACATAATGACCTAAATTAAGTAACAACATCTCAGGTGTTTGAGGCAAAGAACGCCTTGATGATGACTTGATTCTTGCAAATTGTGCTTTTCTAGAATGTTCAGTGCAATATCTGTAAAAAGTAAATGCATAACTATTATTTTCTGTAAAGAAAGTGTTTGTTTTATGATATAGACTTTACTAAATTACATATACTTACGAAATGTCTCTTCTATCTAACTTCAACGCTGGATTTTGACATTTCTTTCCATTAGTATTGTACACAAAAGCACATTGTTTATAAGGTGCATTTGTATCTTCAAGAATGTGCTTGGAGCAATACATATATCCTTCTAAGCAAGGTTGTGTACACTCATAAGATGTATACAGACAATTCTGTGTTTGCTTTGGACGTTTTGTAACTGTTGGTGCGGTAGAAGCGAGCATAGTTGGCTTTGGTGTACGGAACATATCTTGCTTTTAATGAAAAAAAATAAAATTGACATCTAAATCATCTAAAATGACTAAACATTTGTGTAAGTGTGTATTAGTAAATACTTGAATTTAAGAACAAACAAATTGGAATTCTTTCTATTCACGCTAAAATAGACAACTATTAAGAATAATTGCATACATTTGCAATGTTTCACGTTGTTACTTACTTGTCTTTATATGAAATATAAAACTTTTTATGAAGTATAAATATAACTTAAAGTTTATCTCAAAATACGATATAACCTTTGTAATGTTACAAGTGCTTACTAGAAGATTTTTTTCAACAAATCGTTGCTTTAGCTTTATTCTGAAGCAATTCTTTAAATATTAAACAGTCATTAAAGCTAACTTAATCAATTAACAACATTTAAGTACTAAAACTTGATCACAATTTACATACCATACAACCTCACAAGACCAAGATACGACGTATAATATAAGGTTTGTTCTGGTTGCCTACACTTGTACACTTTTTACACAATAGTGTAAACACAACGTTCTTGTTGCCAAATGTACTCGGAAGT
>QVNW01001973.1:0-13216 GCA_014825475.1 Pseudomyrmex flavicornis
TACTATCGAAACCGAATTGTAAAATTCAAGTGAAACAATTCAAGTACAAGGCACATATTCTAATATATGTTATAAGAAAATGTAATAAAGAGATAGTTATCGTTAGGTGAATCGATATATTTTTTTATGTATTGAAAGAATATTTTTCAAAGAATAACAAAGAAATTACGAAATGAGAGAGTAATAATTTATATATGCGAAATATTTAATCGCGATATTTGCAATAAAAAAATTTTATAATTGTTTGATAACTTGATAAAGAAAATCATTTCAGAGTTACACAAAATTGTATAATTTACGATAATAGCAAATATAGAAACCAAAATGTTGAACCGCGCACTACGCGAAACACGTCCGTCACTATTGAGCGATCGACACGATCTGAAGCTGTGCGTTGCGCAATGGGGTTGAAATAGCGCAGTAAAGTTTTCTCTCACGCGCACATACCCCCTACTACATGCGCTTCTGCGCTTTTCGATTTTGCGCCGCGGCCCAAAGGCGCGTGGTAGGGGGAGGGGCAGAGTTCCTCGAACTTCAAAACAACAAAAAAACTCGCCTTTGGAAAAACATCTCGGTTGTTATTGTAATATACGCTTATTTTTCACATTCCATGGTGAAAATTTAATACTTTTATTAAATTTTCAGTCTTTCTTTTCCTAGATAGTCGAGAATAATATTCTTCGCTCATATCATATTTCTCTTTCGCTCACAAGAATAAAATGTAACAAAATGCGATAAAGTTATATCTTTTTCGCGATATATACACTCAAATAATATAAAATATTTCTAACGAAAAATTTCCATATCAATTATACACGTTATAATGCGTAAAATTCTAAATTTTTTCTTTATTTATTGTTTCAGGAGCCGATTTTTCACAAAGATATTTGCAGCACCGGAGGAGCCAGCTCGGGCAGTTGGATGCTGTTACAAAGGTATGTTTCACAGCCATTTATGTAGAAAGCAAGTCTAGTAAATTAATTTTCTTAGAATATTAGGAAATTCTCTATTCATTTATTAGTCATATATTCTAATATTGAAACAATCTTTTACACTTGATGTTCACAAGTAATTTTTCTTTTTACATCTAACAATAAGAACGTTTTATTTTTGTTACAGAGTGGTGTTGTAGCACAAGGAGGCCAGCGCTGGGTATGTACATTTTTTCAATGGTTTCAATAGTCGTGAAATCAGTACGAACTGCGCGTAGATTTTTAGTTTTACTAATTGTAAAACATCGAGCATATAATTTCAATATTTTTCGCAGTAGTTTAGATTCAAAATTCAAGAAAGTGTTTTAACTGCTTTTCACACAGTTTGTAATCATACAAGCAGATTCGTACTGATTCGAGACTACGACTATCGATAATAAAGTCGATGTAACACGGATTCAAACTCTATATTTTCATATCGTCTGAGAGTGGATTGCTTCGTAGTTCCCAATGTTCCCATTCTTGTGCGTATATAGCGCTGAAATCATCAGTTGAAAGCGTCGCGAGAACGCCACTCGATGTCGAGGATCGAGTACTTGATGGAAGCGTAGCCAAAAAGATCGTACATAACCTTGTTTTGTGGCCTTGTGTGGCCACGTGTTCGTAGTGCCTGCGTATCAGTGCGTGTTGTAAATAGTTTAAAACGCACGTGGTGTATAAGTTATTAATTTTTAAACTGTTGATGTGTGAAACAGAAGATGTCGCGTTTAATAGTGAAAAATTTGCCAAAAAATGTATGTAATAATGTTTCTTTATCTTGTATGTAATATTTATTTTTGTTTAGTATTTAATTAGTAATATTTATTCTTTATTATTGGTTATTTAATATACAGATAACAGACACTAAACTGAAGGAGTTATTCAGTCAAAAGGGTCTTGTGACTGACGTTCAGTTAAAATACACAAAGGATGGAATATTTCGACGATTTGCATTTATAGGATATAAGACAGAGGAACAAGCAAAATTGGCACAGTCCTATTTTAATCAAACATTCATTGATACTTGTAAAATAACTGTTGAGCAATGTGCAAACTTAGGTACAGTTTTTAACTTATGGATAAACATATAAATTCATAAATGAATATATTTTTAAGTACATATGATGAAATGTGTATTTTAGGAGATCCCTCAAAACCAAGATCATGGAGCAAGTATGCAAGTGACAGTTCTCGTAATAAAAGCTCTGAATCAAAGAAGGATACTGCAGAACAAAATGATATCCAAGAAACTAAAAGTGATAAAGGAAAAGAAAAGAAAAAAACTAAAGAAAAGAAGAAGACTGACGAAGTCAAGGAAGCACTTGAAAAGGTATACAAAACTTTTTTTTGTAGGTATACGAAACTAAATAAGAAGTATTATTACTTATTACTTTATTCCATAACTTTGGATTTAGCATAAAGATGCTCCTTTATTCACGGAATTCCTTGAATCACATACCAGCAAAAATAAAAAGTCAATTTGGAAAAATGATATTGATATATCTCCTGAGGATGATAAATTGAAGAGAAGCAAAGAAGAGGAAGAAGAAAATGATGATGAAGAAGAAAAAGAAAGCAAATCAAAGAAAAAAATAGCGGATAAAGTCATATCAGATTTAGAAGTACGTTGAAATAAGTGTAATTTTTAGACACAAGACTGAAAAATATTACCCTGTGTTATTACTTATCAAAATTTTATTGAAATTTCAGTATATGGAAGCATTAAAGAAAAAGGAACAGAATGCGAAGGGCGAAGAGAAGTCGAAGACTCTTAAGACTCCCAAGCACAAACAGTTATTTACTGTAATAGTACGTGGACTTGGATACAAACACGTGAAAAAACACATTAAACAATTTTTTCGCCCTGTAAAAGCCGCGTCTATACGAGTTCCGCCCAAGATTAAAGGTATAGCTTATGTGGGATTCAAGACGGAGCAAGCTATGAGGAAGGCTCTCATGAAAAATAAGAGTTTTCTAGGTAAATAATGATTGAATAACGACATGTGTGTGTGCAATAAGCAGTAATTAATAATTGTTAATCATTGTTTTTTATGTATGCAGATGGTAAGCAGATATTTGTATACAAATACGAGCAAAAAGAGACAACTGACAAATCTGACGATCCAAATAATAAGACTAATGTCAAATGGAAGAAGCAGGAAGAGGCTATAAAGAACGAAGAGAGTATAGCGGAATCTGGGAGGATATTTATCCGAAATCTGACGTACACCACCACGGAGGACGACGTGAGAAAACTATTTGAGAAGTACGGACCTCTAACCGAGGTAAATTTACCCGTGGACAGAGTGACTAGAAAATCAAAAGGTTTCGGCACCGTGACTTTTCTGATGCCGGAACACGCTGCGAAAGCTTACGCCGAACTGGATGGCTCCGCGCTAGACGGTAGAATGTTGCATATTCTTCCCGGAAAGACGAAAACTTCTCCGGAGGACATTGACATGGAAAATCTGACTTACAAGCAAAAGAAGGAGCTGCAGCAGAAAGCGACCGCGGGTTTGTTGCACAATTGGAACACATTGTTTCTCGGTTTGAACGCCGTGGCGGATGCCGTCGCAAAGCGTTACAGCACGACAAAGGAGAACTTGCTGGTGGATCAGGAATCAAACGGAATGAGCGCCGCGGTCAAACTCGCGCTCGGAGAAACGCAGTTGATTCACGACACGAAAAACTTTTTGGAGGAAAACGGCGTGTGTCTGGACGCTTTTAATCAAGCGCCGAAGAAGAGGTCGACTACGATAATCTTGGTGAAGAATTTGCCGAGTGAATCGAAACCGAGAGAGATTCGAGAAATGTTTGCCAAGTACGGAGAGCTTGCGCGTGTTGTGATGCCACCGGCTGGCATAACGGCACTGGTTGAATTTCTGGAACCGTCCGAAGCACGCAAGGCTTTCCACTCGTTAGCTTACAAGAAATATAAACATCTGCCGTTGTATTTGGAGTGGGCGCCGGACAACAGTTTCACCACTCCTGCGCCCAAGACCGATAGAGTTAAAAAAAAAGCGGTCGCAGAGGAATCAACAAAGGCAAAAGAAGTAACGACGGAGAAATCGAAAGAAAATAACGAGAATGCGCGTAAAGATAAAAATGAAGAGCCGCCTGAACCGGACACTACACTTTTCGTAAAGAATATCAACTTTGCAACTACGGAAGAAGAGTTGAAAGATGTAAGTAATTAAGATTCGATATATTTCCAATATATAGAAAAAAGAACATCTGTTGTGCTCTCTTGTAATCTTTGTACATAAATAAGAAACGTCTTTATGCTTTTAGTATTTTGGCAAATGTGGTCCTATTCATTACGTTACAATAACCACTAAATTGGATCCGGAAAATCCGGGTAAAAGATTGTCCATGGGATACGGATTCGTGAGATTCAAGAGAAAACACGACGCGGACCACGCGTTGAAAACGTTGCAAATGTCGGTGCTGAATGGGAAGAGTTTGGAACTAAAGCGATCCGAGAGAACGTTGATGTACGCGTCATGTTTCGTACATGTTTTATCAAAACAAGTAGAGAATCTAGAAAATAAATTGTAAAACTTTGTAGGTCCGATGTTAAGACAACGAGGAAGAAGGCTAACATTACGGAACAAACCAGTGCTAAAATCTTAGTGCGAAACGTACCCTTCCAAGCAACTCATCAAGAAATAACAGAATTATTCAAGTATGTATACGTTATAAAAATTTATATGTAAATTATTGGAAGAAAAGAAGGAATATTTTCGCAAGAGATAACTTCACTGTAATTTTTTCGCAGATCTTATGGTGAATTGAAGGCCGTACGATTACCGAAGAAATTAGTCGGCGCTGAGAAGCACAGGGGATTTGCTTTCGTCGAGTATTACACAAAAGCGGACGCAAAAGTATGTGACTTTCATATTTACTTCAAATTATCTAATCTCATTATACATAAAACACGTAATAATTTAAAATAGACTTCAAAACAATATAGAAACAAATTTTTTGTAAATTTTGCTTAACCCTAATCTTGCAGAAAGCGTTCAAAGCGCTGTGCCAAAGCACTCACTTGTACGGTCGAAGGTTAGTGCTCGAATGGGCAGAAGCGGAGCAGGACATCGAGGAAATCAGAAAGCGTACCGCGAAAAAATTCTATCAAGGTAATTTCTAATGTCTGTTAAATCTTGACAAGTGCAACAAGTCGTGTCTTGTTAATTGGCAAGACGTACGCAAGACGTTTGGCTGTTCTGGTTTTTGTTTTAGGATCTGCACCAAAGAAATTTAAGAAGTCCACGATAGATGCCGAAAGCGATCTCGAAGCGAAATCGACTTGAGTCAGATTCAAGCACTAGAACTAGAAGAATTGTCATGCGGAAAGAATGTCAGTTAAAACTCTCGCAATTTAACTGACTGAATTTCGATCGCGCGATAGATAACCGAAATGCCGTGTATAATCCGGATGATATTGAACAATTATTGGAATCAGTATATACTCCACGCACGTTTCGATTTCCATTTCTTTTCTCTCTGGCAGAGGTTCAAGTTGCTTGTCAGAGAAGTTCCGATAGAATTTTGATTACGTGACCTTCGTGTCACGTTCAAAAGCAATTCTTTCTTTTTTTTTGGAAGATCAATTTCCAATGATCGCAGGCGATACACGCGATTTTAAAATATATTTGAAACACACATGCTTTTTTTTTATCGATCATTAAAAACTACTGTGCCATATCGCATATCACACCATTACATATTAATCTAAAACATATAAATATGTTACGGTGAACAAAATATGACATATATATATTTTGTTATAGCCTCAAAAAGTTAAAAAAAAAATAAATATTAACATGAACACGTATACGCGTCCCATACATTTCAGAAACAATTTATTTCTCTATATATTGGATCAATTTGATTTAGCATTGGCTGGGTAAAGTTTTAATTCTATTATACATCTCTCGAATATTATTTACATGCGACGGAAGATCTATCAGATCTCGAGAAAAAAATAAACAGTCGCAACAATGTACTTGTCAGTTGACGACACGCACTCGTACCTACATAAATGCGGCTTTGTGTGCGCGGCAAACAAGAACGAAGACCGGCGCCAGGGAAGACAGGCGGCGAAATATCTTCCTTTCACCTCCGTGCCAGGGATTTTACACAGGCCCGGCCCCGTATCTGTCGAAGGAAAACGTAGCTGCGCGGTTCCGGTTGGTGGGGCCCCATACCGGCTGGCATATCCCGCAAAGCTACTGGCGGGTATGGGAGACGAACTCACGAAAGTAACAGTAACGCTTGTCTACCTTTAGCTTAGAACGAGAGTCGCGCGCGATCGCCAGGCCAGTCGTACGTTCTTCCTCCTGGGGAACGGTGATCGCGTATTTTTGTTCTCGCAAGTGTCATACGATTACATCGCTGATCTCCGCGCGTTCATCCTTCAGTGTCATCGTGCAGGTACAAGGTCGCGTGTGTGCGCCACGACTTTTTCGTTTCCACACCGCGGGAGTCGCCGTGCATCGCAAGCGGATGCACCTGACGCGCGATGTGTGCGAGTTGAGGACCTCCTGACCGAGAAGATCGAGACTAAAGTCACTTAGGAGGATTAGATCAAACGATAGACATGGACTGGGTAAGAGACAGTTTCACTCTCTTTCGAATCGGAATAAATTCGAATCGATTTCTTCCGATTCGTCGCGGTCTAACGTCGCGGAACATCCGCGGAATCAGCGAAGACGTGAATTGTTTTTTTAAACAACGCAGTCTTAATGACACTATTAAGAACGTAGTGGATTATAATGTCAAATTGGAAAATATGTCAGGCTATCAGTTACGCGAAATGTATTTTTTTTTCAAGCTGAGTGACCTCTCAGTGATTAATCGACGTTGAAAATTTATTTACTCAAGGACATTCCTCACATCATTCAAAAATTTATATTTCGGCTACCGAAGATTCTAGTAAAAAAAAAGCCGGAAACATCTCAATTTTATTTAATAATTAGAATTTAAATGTCATTCTCTACAAAAAAAACGTTAATATTCGCGCGCCTCTTGGAATAACTTTCTGATTGAAACTGGAACTGAGTCACTGGGTGATTGGATCAAGAAGTGGACTTGGGGAGAGTGTAATTTCACTCTCACAGTGATAAATCATTATTCTTCTAATAACTGGTATTTCTCATCAACCGTAACATCGGTGAAGGCGGTAACGTGCGCTCTCGTTTGCTAAGTTCGTACAATCACATAGAAAAGAACGCAATCTTCTCTCATATATGTACATATTATTGCAATCACGAGAGCGTACACTAGTCTTTCTTGCAATTATTCCTTCTGTCCGTATGTATATTTTTTGTTTCATAATTTTGTCGTAAAAATGTCATCATTTCAAACTTGCGAACGTACGCGCACACAACGAAATCAGTTGTGTCTTCAATTATTTTTCTCGGGAGGAAAGAAATTTAAATTTTAATCTCACATTTCTGTATACATCGGACGTCTTAATAGACGTATGTGCATCGACATTCGCTAGAAGAGAATTCACATTTAAACATACGAGCGGCCGAGACGGTCTCTCTCGGAAAAGTAAGACAAGGACTGCGCCTGGGCGGGAAGTGAGGACTTTCCTTGCGCGCAAGAGATGTATGTTATCTCCGTATCAAACACGGTTTACCGCGAAGCCTGCCCACCCGAGAATCCACCGTGGTGAATAATTTCGCGGTCCGAAGAATGATGTTTATTTGGAAACGCACGGCGGAGAGTTTTTTTTTCCACGCGAGAAGAATCGCGAAAAGACCGCCGCCGTTTCACCCGTCGTCGTAATTACGCGCATTTCCGCACGGTTAGCAATTTTGTCTCTCACCGTCGAGTGTGTTTTACACACGCTGGAACGTGTACACCCTGCGAAATATATACTCGATTGGAAATTGCACCGATACATGATTAATAAGAAAATCAGCAGCTGATTGCGGTCGCGCGGTTCGCTCGTGACATGATTCCGCGCGCACGTAAGCGCTCGGTACATACATACGATACATTACGGATCGCGCGCACGCAACGCAATCCGTTTTGGCGTGACTCGATGAGGTGGGTGAGGTAAAAGTTGCGCGTCGGAGATCGAATTCCAGAGGGAAAGATCTGTATATGTGCGCACCGCGCGCGTTGAGTAATAAGAGGCGAGAGAAAAATCATTTGACTTGCATATTCGCCCCGCGGTATCAAAACGCGATTATACCACGTGAACGACCATCGCCAATCGTGGAAAAAAACCTTGAACCGAAGTGCAAATTTATGGGCACGTCCCGTAGACGTAGGAGCTCGCTCTTTTTTTTTTTTTTTTGTTTCGTTTGAATCTCGCTAAGTCACGCTTTCAACGAGTTGGCGGCTTCAATGAGCACGACAGTGAGAAGGAAGGAGAATTGTTGAAAAGAGTAATCTCTTGTTTTTTTTTTCTATAGATGATATTTGATATATTCGGATCTGGCGTAATTGTTTTCTACTTAATGAAGGAAATATATCGCGCGTTGATGTTCGTGTGTGATTTTCTAAACCAAAGATCCACTGCGAAAATCCTTTCGTATGTTAAATAAAAGTGCAAAACAGAAATACTCTTTATAAAAAATTTGTTACTATTTTACTTTGAATAAAAACATTAACATTGCGATTTTGATACTCAAACTAAATGTTATTTTGGCTACACCAGTAATAATTTTTTAAAGATTATTCGTGTCTTGTGGCTTTATTTATAAAAAAAATATCTGAAAGAAGATTGTCGCGAGTGGATTAATAAATCTTCGTAAAGGAGGAAAAGAATAAAACCGCGAACTTCTAAATAAGGAGAATCGAGAAGTGTTGAAAATGAAGTTGCGACAAGTAGGTTGACGAAGTGCGAAAGAGAATATTACATAACAAATATATATTAATTCGCCGTCAATTTATTCGCAACTTTATATCCACACAATCTTAAAAGTAGATAGGATTTATCTATACTATTTGTAGAAATTTTTAATTCACGACGTGCAAGTTGCTATTACATAGGTTTCGTACTATTACACGGTGTGATATTTCTGTCAAGTATTATACAAGAGTATACAGAGAGAAGTGGCGTTACCGGTCATTTGAATTAATCTCCAATCAAATTTTAAATAGTGAAAGTAGGATCTGATTTGTCGGAGGTTTCTTTCACCGTGTACTTTAACGCGTGTACAGTAGTAGTTGCGTTTTTTCTGTCCTGTATAACAAGCGATTATGCAGTATACTTGTACAAAGTATAAATATTAATAACGCACGCACACGTACGCGCATCTTGTTTTTTCTAAAACAAATTTTTCTCACGCGGCAAAAACCGAGAGAATGCGATTCACACACATTCGAAACTTTTACCCACTTCGCAAAGTGGAATAATTTCTTCCGAATAAAAAAAAAAAGAAAAAAAATATATCAAGTAAAAATTCTACTTTCACGATTTTCTCTCAAAAATCCACTTATCTCTTCTAATTCAAGTCATAAATCTAAAAAACGATAAACAACAATAATAAATTAATAAATCATAAATATCGAGAGAGAAATCTCAGACCTCCTCTTTCTTTTACTCCCGTTCCTTCGAGAGCGAATGTGGATTAACACGGCGCGGCTCGACGGTGCAACTTTTCACAGGATCTACGCGCGATCGAATGTAAGTATCTCGAGGCGCGAGAGCGGGGCGCGCCGCGGCATGGAAGAGAGATCATTCGAGGGCGCGCGATTTATCTATGCTCGCGTACATATCGAATACCTACCTACCTGGGAAGCCGACCATCGGCTTCCTCCCGCGAATGGAAGGAAGGTGGAGTGAACTCTCGTCTCGGGTTATACCCTCTTGGCTGTACTTAGTGCGCCGCGATCCGTTTCGAAGTCGCTCGCAAAGAAGGAGCGAGCGCGTGTGGCACTTCGATTGCAAAATCGACCGAGGAGGGGTATGTAACGATTCTCCTCGTCGGTTCGGACAAACGCGCGCAATTTGCGTTCGAGAAGCTACGAAATCTCGCCGGACGGAAGATCAGAGATACGACGAGTCGCGCGACGAATCTTCGGTTCTAACGGAAGAAAGAAGCTTTGTTGTATATGTAATAACAATATGCTAATGATTTTTGTTCTCTCAAGATTTATTTATGACATTCAGAGTTCACATTATGCTTCAGCTCTGTTGTATAAAAATACACAATTTTTTTCTTGACGCGTACAATATTCTGGTTTCCATATCGTCTGGTTTCCATATCTGTATAGCGCGACACTTTTCATATTACGTCGGAAAAATTCCTGTCGTGTTCGAGAAGCACATAAATCATTTTCTAAATGTGAAAATCTGCGCACATTGCTGTCTGTTTCACTGCGGGGGATTATTCGTCGTATCCTACAATAGCTTCCGAAGTGAAAGCACAGTTGCACTTCGCTCGACCGAGATGCAAGACACGGTTTGAGATGCGCGATGATTTTAACGCCGGTGGAGTGGCCGACCTTCGCAGGTTGTTTCGCGATGATAATTCGACCTTCGTCCAATTCAGCAGCTTTATTTGCATGTTCACGAGAAGGACGGAATGCGCGTGAAAGGAGTTCGGGTTAAGAAGTTTCCTCTATTTAGCGAAAGAGAAAAACAAAAGGACGACGTGAGGCCTGAAATAAGAAACGAAGGACGGTCAGCGGTTGACCTTTCGCGACGTCGATCATCGCCCGAGGCAAGATCTTTCGTCGAATGTTAAACGCAGCTTCGAAAGCGGTCGCTACACCGCGCGTCTCACGAGCTGCTGGTCACGATCGCATCTTTGCAAAGCTACTCTGATATTTTGTAGTAATGTTGCGAAGAAAAATCAAAAACGCGAATTTATATCTACAGACCTTAAGAGATTTGAGATTTAATAATAATGAGAAAACTTATTTATTTGCTGCTTTTTTCAATAATTGAAAGGAGCAGCAAATAAATGACAATTCTCAAAGTTTTTAAAGTTAATTATATACGTGTAGCAAAGATGCACATATAACTGTGTTTTCTTATACATTCTAGTATAGTTGCTTAACGATATCCTTCCCACTCTCTCTCTCTCTCTCTCTCTCTCTCTCTCTCTCTCTCTCTCAAGAGACTATTAAAAGAACATTTTAAAACACACACGCCGCAAGCATCTTCAGTGATTGCGAAAACTCTATTATCATCGCGTTTGCTTAATTTGGTTATCAATATTCGAAAGCTCTGACATCACGGTTATGTTAATCACGTTTTACGCGTGGCAGAAGACATTTTTTTAAATTAACATTAACGTCGCCGAATACCGTTCTAATTTGCGGGATTTTAACGAAAGTATTTCACATTCTGAAATAATTAGTGATAAAGAAACGAATTTTATTAAAGACAAGACTAATATTAATTTGTTTCTTTTCTTTTATTAGCAGAATTAACATAAAAGACAAATAAATATATTTTGTCTAAAATATATTTCGTGTAAAATATATTTCGTCTCTGTATTTGCAAAAAGGAAATACATAAATTATTCCGCTATAATAAAGATTTAGGAAGTTTAATAAATATTTTTTACACTTTCTTGTTCTTAAACACTTTCTAAGTGAAATTATATTATACTCTTTTCTTAACGGACTATTGATTGTCCGACTCGAATTGTTTCGTCGACAAGAAAAAAAAAACACTTTTAATTGCCACCGTAATTTTCTACGAAAAAGAGGGAGAGTTGTCTCGGGTGCCCACGGGGCACAAATTCTGTGGAAAGTAAAAGTGAGTGAAGCACAGTCCTCCGCGACACAGAAATCAAATCGATTTTACGTATTCGCTTTCGAGACAGCGGTGAAATGAGGATCGAAAGCGAGTTTGGTTTAATCGATAACGTGCTAAGTCGCGACGATTTTGTTTTTAATTATTATTATCTAATAAACACGCGACAAGAATTAATGTCTGAGCTACTTCTGCAACGGGAAAGCTAGTGCGACAAGGATCCAAATAACGCGTTCGACTTTCAAAAGAGAACGACGTAAACGTAAACGTAAATGTACGTCTATTTTATAATTATTTTATTATAAAATTACATTTGTAATAAAGTTAAATTACTGGGGCAACCGCCGCGCATTGAAATCACTTGTTTCAAATGCGACACGAGTATCACGAAGTTTGTTTTTGCAAAAACAAAAATTGCACTGCGACAGATCTTGATAAAACTCAATTTATATCAATGCCCGATGACAGAAGTGAGTTAAGTGACGCGTGAAAACCAAATTCCATTTAGTCACAATCGCGTGCAATGAGGTCGCCGACAAGTGGATCGAATATCGCCCGCACGTATGGCACATACGCGCGCGCACCGTGTGTGAGGACGGAAATCAAAAGATTCCAGATCAAGAATGTCGCCTGTACCTTTCATAACGTCGGAAAGTCGTAACGACGCATGTCGCAATTCGTTTTCCGTAAATTATCAGAGACATGTATGTACGTAGAAAAAGTCGTTGCAAAAGTCTGATGCTACCACGTATACATCTATCTGTCGTTTATTTGGAAGGAGACAAAATGGGAAACTATAGAGGACATTTCTATCTCTTTTATTCGCAAAACCTCCTCAGATCTCCGCTGTTCTTTTATTTAAAGACGAAGTCCGGTAAAAAAAAAAAATACTCGAAGTGGTTATTAAAGATGCTCGCGTGTCGTATTTTTGCGGATTATCGTTACAAAAACAGCTACGAAGGAGAGAGGGGATAAGACGACAAAATATTGTGACCAAAAATAACTACAGAGCTACTTATAAGTTCTTCTTTTTCTCGTCGCGTCGCGTATAAACAACCATTCTGACCAGAAGAAAGACGGTTGCTTTTTAGCATTCAATCTTGGAAATGCGCGAAAAAATCTAGTTCTGGAAGTATATTACACGACGCGAAAGGTCAACCGGGAGTGTTTCTTCTGCGATAGCCCGGAACGGGTTCTATTCTCGTGCCCCGCTTTCGTTCTCTCCATTTATTCCCGCGGGATCGATGAAATAGCCGAGATAAGGAGGATGCGCTTTTAGTTTCTGAAATTCCTGCGCGCAGAGAAAAAACAAATTAACGATATCATTTGCATAGAGCGAAATGCATAGCATTGGTTTTTTTTACAATGACGCGATTAGTGAAACGTAGATCGTAAAAGGCGCGACGGAAAAAAACACTCTTCGGTCTCTTACAGTTTTACACTGTCGAAGTTTGTCGAAAGATCACAGCGTTAATTAATTAATTTTAACCGTTTCTTCTAGCACCAAATGTGC
>QVNW01001974.1:0-41894 GCA_014825475.1 Pseudomyrmex flavicornis
CCTATTCTGACATAAGAGCTTAAAAACTCACCGTCATCTCGGCGCAGGAGTGATCGATAAAAGTCAATTCCGATTCCTCGCCGGCCAACAGCACGCTGACGGTCTTCTCGCCGGACTCGTCGTCTGGAATGAAGAACGTGGATATCGCTGCGATGTTCTTTTATAGTTGTTTATAATTAAACTTTGGGAGAAGAGGGTGGATGAATAAAGTAAAACGAACGCGAATAAAGTAAAAAAAAAACGAACAGTCACTCGATCGACGAGCGAAAATGACGTTAATCGGTAAAACTGTACGACGTCGAGGTTGATATTTTAATGGGGGAGATGCGACGCGCGAACATCCCATCGCATAAATCGCATAATTATTCACTCCGCGAAGTGCACTTCTGGATTTTAATTTATTCCGGACTTAGAGCACTCGAAAGAGAATGCAAATCGGGTCGAATTCAAATTCTCTCGTCGATCTCATGGGCGACGAGTTTGATTACTCGACGGAAGTCGAAATGATTCTAAAACACGAAGCGCTCGAATTTGCTTGCCCGAGGACTCCCCCGAGCGCTACACGCCGCTCGCTTAACCCCCTTCGCCGCACTTTTACCACGGGGAATCGTTCCGGGCAAGTAAATTTAAGCATTGTTTATATTGCTCCGCTCGAACGAAAAAAAAATCGAAAAAAAAAACTTACAGAAACAAAGATTGGCGGTATATTGTGAAAGCGCCATATGTATAAATCTCCGAACAATCCGAAATTATCAGTATTCAAATTAAATTCGATTGCCGCACATATGTATGAACCAAAATCCAGCGCGTTCTCTATTCCGAAACCGTTCGCCGTATTTCTCCGGACGTTTTTCCGTGACAGGTCGGGCGAAACAATTACGCGCTCTCTCTCTCTCGCTCTCTCTCACTCCCACCCTCAAGAGAAAAAGAAAGAAAAAGAGACAGAGAGACATCCGCGCTTGTTTTCGTTCCGGTTCGCTCGATCCCCGGTCTTGCCTCGTTGTTTTCGGTTCTTACAACACACGAAGAGTCGCGTGTCCGCAGCCGATCGATCGGCGACACATCGCGGAGGACGGGACCGAAGGACGCCGTTAGATTTCCCGTCGGAACGCGATGGCGTAACTCCAAGTCGAGACTCACCGATCGAAGTGTCGTAGGCGTGCAGGTACTCGGAAGTCATGAATTGCGACACCAGCGAGCTCTTGCCGACGGCGGGGGCGCCTAGCATGAGGACGCGATACGGCGCCGGACCCTGGGACGCGCTGCTCTCCCGCGAGCTCGCCAACGAGCCCGCCGCTGAATTCCGCGCCGATCCCGGATACGAGGCGGTCAGGTGCTCCGTGCTGCGTCGAATAGAAGAGAGACTAGGCGCGTATTGAGATTAGCACGGGACACATTGTCAATTTTATATATCAAAGGGAGGAAGAGGGAGAACATAAAAACTAATTTGTGCAGTGAAGTTCGATGAATCAAATTATACGTACGCACACACTCGCTCGCTTTTGTTTTGCTGTCGCTCTCGTGCAAATAATGAAAAGATCGAAGCAAAAAGGCGCGTAGATGTTGCAGATGCGCGTCGGAAAATAAACGAGGAAAAAACGCAAATATTTAATCCTGGAATATTGTAACTTTTTTTTTGTCGAAGTCACGACGTTACTGCGCGACTCAAAATATACATACATATATATTTTGTTTTTTATTGAAAAAATGAAATATATATACTTTTAGTTTTGCATTTGTTTTACTTTTTGATATGTAAACACGTAAATGTACATGTTGTACGTGCGATGTTTCAAAACCAGAGAATTTTCGTAATAAGAAAAATATAAAAATGGTGAAAACGCTCGCTGTAATATTCCAAGATTAATTGGTTCGTAATCTTGTGAAGCTCAAGTTTATTTATTGCGATGCTATAAATAAATTTATATATCGCGATGAAAGATAAATAATATTTTATATTGCGTTTGATATCCTATATAAAACGTTCTTCAAATATTTATTATTCGTTAATAGATTAAAAAAAATTGAATCATATTCTTCGTGCAATTTTATATCGTGGTACACGTTGTGCTCATTTTCTGTCGAGTTTAAGATGAGAGAAAAAAGAGAGAGCGCAGATTAAAGGATAAAATAAATATTTGCAGAGAAATTTTTATATTTCATTTGTATTATTTCATCTTTCCGTTTTTATTAAGAGACAATATTTTTTTTTCACTGCGCTATATATGAACGATAAAAAAATTTTTTTCTCTCTCTTTTTCTGAAAAATTGAACCTCTAGTTCAGAGGTTCAAGAATTATCTGATTTAAGCAAATATTGCACGCGTTATATCTCCTCGACGTCAACTGTCATGTCGAGTAATAACATATCGGAAAAAATCTCGCATATCAGAATGTGACTGATCTTTTTCTTCTCTTCCTCTTTCTTTTTCTCTTTTTTTTCTCTCTTTCTTTCTCTATTTCTCCTACGTGATGTTCTAAATAAATAATAAAACCACACACGTACGCGACATATCATCGTCGCGCAAGTCTCACAGGACTCGCGTCGAATTTCACGACGCACGTGTGTATTTTTCTCACAAATATAAAACGCTATTATATCAGCAGAAATTTCATAAGCTGCTGGTTTGCCGCGACGGTCTCGTAACTTTCGAATTTTCAGCGTTGTTGGAAGTAGAAATCTTGGAGTAATAGCAAATTAAGACTCTCGGTTAAACCCTACTCGAATTAACCGAGAAACGCGCGATCCCGGCTTAATTCACCAACATCCTTTAACATTTAATATTAAACATTTAATATTCACATAATAATTTTATATGTACGTGTATATGTATATATACCTCAGGTTATAAATTTTCGCAGACGAAAGGTCAATTTTAATTTTGCGTCACGTACCAGCGCGCGCTCTCATCTACTAAATACAAACCTCAGGTCGTATTTCATATAATATATTTGATGGAAAATGTGTATTTCACGTGATATTCATTCTTCGGTTACACACACCCACACGCGCGCGCATATATCGAGAAAAAATTTAATAAAGTCATTTGTAAAGAAAGAGAGAAAGAGAGAGAGAGAGAGAGAGAGAGAGAAAGAAAGAGAGAATCGTAACAAGTTTAGCTGCTCGCGCGGAAATATCCCATTTTTCGCACTTCGTCGGTGATAAAGAAAAAATCAAAATCTGTGTAACTGGATTCTATCACCGTGATAAAATCTGAGCCGTCTGAGTCACTGACACTCCGCATTTCGATAACTATCTCAGAGCTGTCTTCCGTGTTCCGATTTTCATCCTCAAACGAGAGAACACGTAGTTCTAACTCGTACACGCACACACACACACACACTCTTTTTTTTCCACTCAAAGAATTAACGTGTATATATTATTTAAAATCCGCAGTATCTCAATGTACATGTTCGTCACATGTTCGATGCTTGAGGACCGCGCTCTAAGGTCCAACGCGCGTGTCTACGTTACTTCAACAACACACGTAAACTCACGCGTTCGATCTAGAGTGACGGTCCGCGAGAAGTTCACAGACGCCGGAGATATTTCACGGCGCGCTCCTTTCCACGAGGCGGACGAAAGCGGCGCACACAATCTCTCTCTCTCTCTCTCTCTCTCTCTCTCTCTCTCTCGAACGTATCACGATCACAGTACTCGCGATACAGGATACAGGACGAATGTCGATGCGCGATATGTTACAGCGCTGCGGCCGAGTTATCGACGTTCCGTTAATGAAAACATAGTTTTCCTCGTCGATTTTCCGGCACATATAAAATATATCCCTTTTCTGCTCGGTATCCTGTTTAAATGTAACGAAGAGAAATTTGCAATGCGCACAGAGCGCGGCCGCGACGTTGAATTTTCGAGAGACGATGATAACGGTCACGCGAACACATAGCAATTTACCGCACTTATACGAGTCGGTGGATATGATAACGGACTCGCAAACACACACACACACACAGGAATATACGTACATGGAAATATACAGCGTTCCGAATTGTAAGCTATAGTCGTAAATATAAAAAAAGGAGGGTTGAGATATGTTTTCTCTTAATAATGTTTCTCGGAATGGGAATGATCGCGAGATTCACGGGAATATATTCGCAAATATAAACCGAACTCGCGTTCGGTCCATTCTCGACACTCGTATAAAAAAAAAAAATGCCTGTTTTATTTTCGTTCGCTATACTTGTTTTAATAAGGGCGGACGCGAAATGTTCGACAAAAATGCGATTACACGCGTGTCGTTCGAATGTTAGATATCTCGTCTGCTGTGTGTGAAAATACAAGACTGAGGAAGCGCGGTTTATTTAAGCGTATGTTAAAAAGATACGAGGAAACTACCGTATCTCGAAGGAGGATATCCTCCTCGTTGAACAACCTGAGCTCACCTCGAGTTGCTGGACGCTACGCTGTTGTTGGAGCGCGATCTGCGACTCTTGAGGGAATCGCCCCGATTCACCACCCCCTTGCCGGTAATGCTGAAGTGTCGCAGTCTGTAGTATTCCTCTTCTACTCCGGTGTTGGGCATACTCGCCACCCGCGATCTCTGCTGTGGAAGGCACAGGTAATTCGGTCGGCCAGAAGAGCGACTGCCGGGGGCCTTCACCGATTGCGAGCGGCTGTGATGAGGACTTCCGTATCTGCAACAACCCCCGCTCGAACGTCATAATCCGCGAGTGATACGCGACGTGAGGTATACGTTCGAAAGGACAGGTCAATATACTTCAATGTAAACGCGGTCGAGAGGGAAAGAGCAGACGTTTCAGAAAAATCGCGGAAAACCAATATAACAAATTTAACCAATATTTAATAAAAAAAAAAAAAGTAAGAGAAAAATATTCTAAAAATAGTTGAAAAAAAAAAAAAGCAATTAGAACTGTGCGATATGACGCGTTGACGAGAGAAAACAATTTATTCGCGAAACAACAAGACTTCAAATTTCAAAAATAGAATTTTGATAATACATCGAAGAAAAGGAGCGAATTTTTTTTCTATCGTCCGTAAAACCGCGCGTTTATTCGGAAATCTTGAATATTAAAACGCGGCTTCGCGTTGTTGTTTGTGAAACGCATAATGCCCCTCTGTCTTTTTATTCGATCAATATGGCTGCAGCTTCCCGAGATTGCACACATGGTCTCATCCAAGTTTTTTTCCTTCGCTCGCAGCGTCTGACGTTATCTTTTGAAGTATGGATTTTTCCTTCCTGCTCTCTCTCTCTCTCTCTCTCTCTCTTTCTCTGTCTATCTTTGTGTAAGTCCGTAAATATTGAATATCCCCGGCTATAAAAACTTTCGACAAGATTTCCAAGTTTTCTCTCAACTGCGCGCGATCGAGAGCATATCGAATTAAAATATATATGAAAGAAACGATGTTTATAAAAGTTTGCGGCAGAGTTCTCGAAATGGTTCAATAACTTTTTAATATTTTAAAAATCTTCGATTACATACATATCGCTAACTTTTCTCGACGCTTTTCTTTCGAAGATATCTCTCTATTAGAAGT
Source organism: Pseudomyrmex flavicornis (assembly GCA_014825475.1). Taxonomy (NCBI): domain Eukaryota; kingdom Metazoa; phylum Arthropoda; class Insecta; order Hymenoptera; family Formicidae; genus Pseudomyrmex; species Pseudomyrmex flavicornis. The sequence continues at coordinate 5,512 of QVNW01001974.1, forward strand.
ATTGCAAGGAGATGGTGCTATCGCTGAAAAATCGACAAGAAGAGAATTGCACTTATATTTCTGCTGGTTCTCTCTCTCTCTCTCCTGAGAAATTTTATCTTCGTGACACAAGAAACGTATTACGTATCAATGATCTTGCGACAATTTATTTTATTATTCCCATTACCGTTTATTACTCATCGGTCATACACCCACTCCATCGTTCATTTGGTCTTAGATAGAATCTACGATTTATCACCGATATGTGTAATAATATGTATAATAATGTTATATAATAATAATATATACATATACATATATGTGTGTATCGCGCGCGCGTGGTGTGATATATCGTAGATATAATATATCGACCATCCGAGAAACTGCCGAGAATAACCGTAATAATAATAATGTCAATCGATGCATATCCGCTCTCTCTCTCTCTCTCACCTCATCTCGAAATCGTGTATCTCCTGCAGAGTGAGGGTGTTGGCCACGTCAAGCAGCTGTCTCATATTTTCCTCTCGACGTCTCGCGTCGGCGTCCGGATGCAGCAGAATCGTGGCCGCGGGCGCGTCCAACGACAGAGACGGTTGTTGCACCACGATCGTCGCCTGGGTCGATCGCTTGCCGCTGCCGCCGGCGCTTCCGCCTTTCGGAAAATAAAAAGTTCAACTGTCCGTTATCAACCCCCGTGTATATTTCGAACTCGCGCGGATCACGAGTCGGCGGAGAACGAAGTACGTTTCTGTCCGCGTTCTCGTGTTCCCTTTTCGTTGTGTACCGTCGCTTTTTGCAATGCGGAAACAACGTTTTCTATGGGGGTTCTCAAGGGCCACCAACCCTTGCCTCGTTTTTCCCCTTTTCTCGGGCATAATTGCCAAAGAGGTGCGTATTACGCGAGATATGCGTGTCTGACGACGATACATCTGTGATTGTCTCACGGAACCGCCGCCGCGATAAATCACGCCGACGATCGTAAACGTCGCAAACGCTTCGACGGTTAATTACAACGAGAGCAATATACGCGCCCGAATTTTCTTTAAGATAAAACATTTGCTTTTTCGGAATTTTTTCTTTTCTCTCCGTTTTCGAAAACCAAAGATTGAAACCTTTCGCACGAATTAAACTTTGGAAATTATTACCGCTTGAAAATAAAAATCGTAGGGACATTCAATCCGATAGAAACAAAAAACAAATTGTATTATTTCAATAACGCCCGAGCAGTGTGTGATTTCAATCGGCAAACAACGGCAAGATCTTAAATCAGATTTTAACAACTTACTACACGCGCGTATATACACACACGCATACACACAAATTCTTTGGAAAATTCAGCGCATTTGATTCACGGATGGTAGTTATGCTTCGTAAACTTTTTTCATCTCGCGACCGTTCTCTCCGCGTAGTAATTCCTAGCGTAGGTCGACGACGAGAAGATATCTAAGACGCGCAAAATCCCTCGTTTAAACAAAAGTTTCCGCAATCTGCAAACTCTCGAGTCGCGCGCGATTGCAATTACCGGGGATTCCATCCGGCATGAGCGCGCGCGCGCGTTAGCGACGTGACAGACGGAATAATAACGCAGGGATTGCGAGAGAAATAAAGTGAGAATGACGACGGCGGTCCCGAGCACACTTGACGGTGTGTATATGTGTTCTTCGATGAATAGAAACAGACATAGATAGATAACAACTAAGCGTGAATTTCGATAGCAGGAATCGCAAAGCGGCATTCCCCGTAATAGTACATTTTTCTCTCTCGCGCTTCTGATAATCGGCGCGATCGTAATTAATACGGCGCGAGAAAAATCGTCGCGTCGTACGTCTCGCGATAATCGGAATTAACTCCGAAGGTTCCAATTTTTCTGTGCGATATGTTACAAAGCGCGCGACACTGATCGATCGCGTGCTCGATTTGACAAAAATAACAACAACACACGTTTGCGCAGCGAGACGTGTAATATGTCTATCGAGAAAATTAGTTTCAGCGAAATTTAAATACAGACTTCAATTCCTGATATCGCGGCACTGTGTCGTTCTGTTACGCTAATCAATCTAATAATATATAATAATATATAGAGATATAATATATATGTATATATATATATATATATATATATATATATCTAAATCTATTTTATCTATGTATATATCTACCAACTCCACACATGTGATCACATGTAAACTACACAAGAAAACAGAGATACGGAGGAGGTAGAAGTTTTAGAGTTTTCTCGTTAATTTGCATTTATATGCAAAAACCGTATAAGCGTAAAAAAAAAAACAACAACTTCTTAAATATAAGTTTAATAACGTGCAAGAAAGCATTTTTTGTGGAAAATTTTTGTAATGTAACACGTACGTTGCGTTTTCTACCTCCTACCTTCGCGAATCGTTTCCATAAATATTAAACAAAGTTAATGAAGGTTTAAGCTGCTAGAGATCTTTTTTTTTTGTTTTCAAGGAAAAGAAACAAATTATTTAAACCTTCATTAATTTTACGTAATGTTTACACAAACGTTTCCGCGCGATGGGATCACACCAAGCCGATCGGTGTTTTGTTTTTTTTTTTTTTTTTTTTTTTTTAAATTTTTTTTCGGTAATACGGATTTTCAAGTAGCCGATCGAAGCTAGGCAAAATTTCCTCTCAGCTGTGTATAGATACGAGCGCCGATTACCGCGTCGCAGACTTTCGCGGGACAACGAGCGCGCGAGCGATCAACATTTAAGAACACGTCGTCACGCATTTTCGCGTCTCTCTCACGGGAATGAACTTTTGTTCAAGGACGTAATAACTATTCCCGTGTTCTTTTTTTTCCCTCTCCCTCTCTCTCTCTCTCTCTCTCATTTACGGGGTCGATAAACGTTGCAATCTGCTCGTTGCCCCGAAATCTAAAATTCGCGCGAAGAAGAGACGCAGAAGCGTGTGTAATTGTGTTTGTATGTCTATGTATGTATGTATGTGTGCATGATCGACAACGCAGATAGAGGAGAGGGCGGACACGCTTTGCGAAGGCAAAAAGAGATATATGGTGAACAAAATAAAAGAAGCCCAAAGCGCATTCGCATAGTCGCATATGTGTTGTGTACTATACATACTGTATCCACCATGTACAACTTGTAAAACACCAAGAGTGAGTGTGAACGGCCGCCGAAAGAGATCGGAAAAAATACGCGATCGCGTTAATTCGTGTTGTCATCGTTAAATTCGTCAAAGATTTGCTTTCCTCGCGCGCGAATCTTCTCGACGGCCGTCCCACGCGTATGTGCGTATGTGTGGATACGAGAATGTCTATATTCATCTATTTGCCGACTATGTAATACCTATTGCGCAAAACGGGAAAAAGAGCCTGACCCATGAATGAATGGCTGAAACGAGTGGATGAGATTCTGAAAGAAAAGAACATCAATTCATTTCCTTAAAGGTACCATCCATTTCTCTTCTCTGCTCTTGTCTCCCCTCTCTCTCTCTCTCTCTCTCTCTCTCTCTTATGTACACACGAGAGTTTGATTACTGTCCGATGTCAATTAAAGCGCGCCCTATGACCCTACGCCCGGTTAATCAAACTTGGTTCCATCTGTGCCGCGTGTGTCTTTGAAAACTTTTCGTGAAAGTGACACAGAAAGAGAGAAAGAGAGAGGGATAAGTCAAAAACGAGACAATTTAAACCTCGAGATCAATCAAAACGCACCGGTAATTTTTTATCAATGACAGAATTAATAAATGCGTCGTTTCTAATTGCGGAGTCTCTATATTTATATTGGATTGCTTAACGATGGTCACGAAGAGCTTAGCTTCGCGTTTTAGCGCGGGGTTTTTACGAGAGCGATATATCGTAGAGACTAGACTATAAGCGCCGCGTATATCGTATAAGATAAGAAATTCTATAACCTCCGTGCAGCGATCTATGTAGAGGCAATAAAAATGTTACTATCTTGAACGACTCCGCGGGCACAGTGTGTCGGTCGATAGCCTTAAGTTAAACAGCTCCGGTTAGCGATTGACAGCCTTGAGTTAGGAGGGAAGAGTGAGGAAGAAAGAATGGAAATCAGTAACTACTGCTACTCGCAGTCGGACACGCTAGTCCAAGGTTGACCGCTTGGCCGCTTTTCAATTTGTAATGATATAACCGCGAGCGAGCAAAACGATCGATCTTCATTAGGCGGATCCAAGTTCATCAAGTTGATTACCGCGATCAATATGAATTGGACCTAACGTGCTGCGAAATTGAAAGGGAACAGAGATAGAGAGAGAGAGGGAGAGAAAGTCGGACCGAGAGTAAACAAGAAAAAGAGAGAAACACTCACGCCTCACGAAATTAATAGAACAACGATGGAGGGTAAGGAAAGGCGAAATGGCGAGCGCGCGAGAATTTGGATCTTTCGTTGTTTTTTTTTTTTTACGTATTAACGAGAGTCGACGACGTGCTTCCGTCGCTGTCGTGGTTTTGACGCCACAAAACCTCTCTAGTTTAAGCGTCTACGTGGTTTACCGACGTAGTTCTTCTCCATTCTATCGCGGCGAGCAAATAAGGGAGGGAAGACAAACATCAGTCTCGAGACATCTTACCCGTCGATCGTCCCCGTGATTTCGCACCCGCGCCGCTCTGGGCGTTGCAGCCCTGACTGTTGCACGGTTGGGTCGCCCCTATGAGCGATATGTCGAGCGGGTTGGTCGTCACGTTGATGTTGGGCCTCTTCTGGCTTCGCTTTAGCTCGCTCTTCTCCAACACGTTCGGCTGACTCGAGTTGACCTTCCCGCCGGTCGTGTAATCGATCTGATATCCCCCCCTGGTGTTCTGCTTTTCCTGGGCGGCCACCAGGTTGCGAATCGACGAGCGCGTGTCGATCGAATCGGGCTGACCCGCGTCTACCGAGCCCCTCACGGGGGTGCTAAACGTACGAGCGAAGACTGTGTATAGGTATCGTCGCGATTATACACGCGAGAGGCAGCGATTGACGAATTTATAACCCCGTGTCGGAAACGCGTCCCCTTAACTCCGTTTCTCGCTGTCGCCGGGAAATGAAATTTGGGGCAGAGGGTCAATCCGGCGGAGCGCTACGGAATCGTAACTTAACGCGCGCGAACTACGTGTTTACTCCGCAGGGAGAGAAGGGAACAAGATATAAACCGAATAAAAGAAGCGCAAATTTTTTTCCATAAGAAACCTCGCCCCCGAGGCGGTAATTTTTAATCAAGAAATTGTTATACGACGCAGAGCAACTTTCAGAGAAGAGAAGAAAAACTGCGTTGTTTAGATTACGTAGTTATGCATTCTCTATTAACGAAGTTACGTTCTTCGAAATTTCCTAGTTTTTTTTCTTTTTTTTCTGAAGTTTTGAAGTAATGAATATATTGAATCTTCGCTGTCGTTTATTTTTTTTACAATTTGCAAATATTTCAAAACAACAAATGTCTTTCAGAGACATTTCGATATCTCTCGTTACGATCTCTCTGCACACCCTTCCTCGCTTTATAGCGTCGAACTAAATAGACGAAGAAGAGAGCGCGGATAGGAAAAATTCTACGCGCATAAAGTTCATCTTTCAACGCGGCGAGACGTCGTCGCTCGCTGCCTCTCGTTTGATCACCCATTCACCGAGTCCCATTCATAGCGCGTGGGAGCGCCGTGTGATAAGAGGTCAATGTAGTTTACCTGAAGAAATCCGCAGCTCGGAGATCCGGAAGAGGTGGGGTTCTGCCGCTGCCGCCGAACGTGAATCTCGATTCCTGATGCGTGCCGACCATCGGCGTGGGCGGCGGAAGCGCCATCGCGGCCTCGGTCGCGTTGCTGCTCGTTGATGCGTTGTGTCCTTGATTAGATGAGGTCGTCGCTTTGTGATTACCGTCGGGTTGACCGGATTCGAGTCTCGATCGTCGACTGGACGACGGTCCGGCGGCGGTGTCGGTGCCGTCGAACCCGCACAACGGCGATGTCGGCGACGACGCGGCCGGCAACGGCGGCGTGGTCTGATTAGCCGCGACGGAAATCGGCGAGGTGGGTGACGCCGACGGCGAGGACGTGCGGCTGTTTACGACCGCGTCATCGGTGTGTCCCAAGTGGCCGGACGATGGTGGCTGCGACGACGAAGTCGTAGGGGAAGGCGACATTTCGGCCGGCACGTCGATTAGGTCGAAGCTGTCGTCCGGCTGCTCCCCGTCTGTCGTCGTCACCTAAAGAGAAGAACGCGAAAAAATTATATCGGCGTCGCGCATCGTATATTATACAGCCGGTTGATAGGTAATATCTTTTATATGCCTCGTTCGCGTGATGGGATTTGCATAAAAGTGTGCACGTGCGAGGTGTCAGATCGATCGCGACATTTCGTGTCCGGAACGATTTTTCCCGAAAATACCTCGAGACGTAAATAGTTTTTCTATTACGAGTAATGGAACAAGCGAATCGATCCCGGCGGATTCACTTTCGGAAGATATACGAACGGGTAAGATTATTTCTCATCTGAGCGTGTGAAATCGGAAGTTCTTCGATTTGGGATTTTAAGTCCCGATGAGCGAATAAAAATATAATGTTGTAAATATCGGATTTTACAGCGGACGATAATTTCCTTTGGATATAATTACGATATATTTATAACATCGATTTTCTCGCTTCGTCACGGAGCTCGCTATTGAACTTGACGTAACACAAATTTCCCGAGTTGCGAAACGCTTCGTAAGCCGATTCCGAAATTTCAAGTATCTTAGCATTTTTCTCTGTGTGTGTATTTTTGCTTTTCACGTGGCTACTCTCTCTTCGCGCGCGAAGAGTTTGTTGATATTTTTACGTCTCGCCAAATTACAACAACAAAACAACCGAGTGATCTGTGTGTTAGCAAAAAACACACAAATAGAATCAAAACACGAAGGAAAAAAAGAAGAAATACTATCTATTATCTTTAAAACGAGAAAGAGAGAGATGTTAATTCGTATTCTGCGCGTGATATGCACGAAAATCACTTCCCTTAATTTAACGAGGAGGACATCAGAGGAGAAAAAAGCCCGCGGAGCGGCTCTCATAAAAATTCCTTGACAGGCGCATATTTTGTTTTAATTCATTTCATCAAAATTAATTTCTTTTCGATCGTTATGCACACGAGCGAAAAACGTGTACGACGGGGATTCGCACGTGTTTGCCTTCGTGTCTGACTAAAATATGAATAGAGAGCACGCGAAATTAAATCCCGACACGAAGAGAGTACGCGCGCGCGTTCCTTAGTGTGAGCGGATTTGTTAAACAACATGCAGCACACATATCGAATATGCATTACGTTCCATCGATATCAGCGCGCGCGTTCGTTCATCGACTTTGTTTGTTCTTCGGTTTATTATCGAGGCACGCGCTTCATCAATTATACTGTATGTAATTAACATTTGATACCTGTGTTTGTGAATTATTTCGCTGCCTGACTTTACGCGCGCACTGCTTGGTCTGGACGCAGTGTTGGAAGGTCCACACGCGGCCGGTGTAAACGCTAATATTAATGCCAAACTTGTTGTTTGGCCATTTATGGCGCACGTTTATGTATCTGACCCTCTTATGGAATTAATAATGACAGGCGATACACACACACACACACACACACACACACACAAGGCTCGATAAATAACAAGACAAGAAAATAGCGGAACGCGTAAATTTTAATTTCCGATATTAATCTCTATATCTTGAGTTTAATTACCGGTTCTAATTTTGTATTTCCTCGCGCCCCTTTTAATTAGAACAATATTTGTTCGAAATGATGTTTACGGTTCTCGTCCGGCTTACGTGAAATTTATACGCAAGTTACGGCAATTATGTCGGCATGCGCCGCCCACGTAACGAGAGGAGAGGGAAAAGAGGAGGAGAAATTTACACGCGCGCCCATCACAAGCCCGTAACACACGACTGTAAAACGCGGCGGTACTTTCGTTACACGCACCATGGTGAGCATCGTGTTGGCGCTGTCGGTGCTCGTGTTGATCGTGGTCTCGGACGCGGTGCTCGAGCCCATGACCACGACTTTCGGCACCGTGCGGCAGCTGCGGCTGCCGCCGGCCGCCTTGAAGTTGAACCGCCGGATCGCGGACGACAGAAGGTCGCCGTCCCGTCCGTTGTCAACCGCCCCATGTTGACTTCGCGCTGGCTGCGACTGCGACGTATCCCCCGTGTCACACGCGTTACTCCCCAAACTGCCGCATCTGGTTGCCGACTCGCGATTCCTCGCGCACCCCTGAAACAAATTGTGGACTCGCGCGTGACATTCCGCTCGGGACGACTCTCCCGGGAATGAAAGAGGATATATATGTATTAAAGATATATATGTATTAAAGACCGAGAGGGAGTTCTCTCTTCTTAGTATTCCGAATCGTAGCGATTTAATATCACGATTACCACTGAATAATTCATTCGGGTGCGTTCGATAATTATGTTCGCTTTTCACAGTCGACGATTAACCTCGATTTTATTCGAAAGGGCAAGTTATTACAGCGTTTGTGTGATTCTCATACAGACGAGAGAGAACAATTGTCGCATTTTATCATTCACACCTCTGAAGAATACGCGGAATAAATTGCCACAATTTATTTAATCGTCGTAAGAGAAAGCACAGTATGAAATAGACGCGTTAAATACACGTCTAAAAAAAAAACCGAGAACAGACGTAAAAAAAATAAAAAACATTAAAAAATTTCGATTTCGCGAATTGACAAACAACGTAATCGCAGAAAATCCAACGCGAAGAAGAAAAATGGATTTTGATTCGTTTACTTACTTGAGCCTTGTGTTCCGGGGTGGACGGTGGATTCGGTGTGGTCGGCAGCGAGCCCCCCGCAGGGGTACAGTGCCGCAGTCGCGCCAGGGCCGTGCGAAGCCCCTCCGTCACGAGGCCCTTTTATTGCTTCGGCTTCTTTTCGCCACCGCTCCCCGCGCCTCGTCTCACCACCTCGCCGAGCGTTGTTGCCCCTTTCGCGCGAGACTCGCCCCGTAATCCCTCGGCTGCGCGCTCGAGATCCGTTCTACGCCGCGCGTATTCACAGAAAAGACGATCGCCCCCGGTGGTGGTCGGGAAATCAGCCGTCTCGCTGCGTCGTGCCGCTGATTGTGCCGCGCGTCGCTTGTCGGTCGCTACATTCACCATCTCACAGCGATCCGCACGCAGCGATTTCCTCCTGGCGTCCTTGTCCCTTATTTGTCTTCTCCGCGCCGTCTGGAAATTACAAAACAAAACGCGTAACCAAAATTTCATCTCCACTGAGTATTGCTGAGTAAACGAAAAGCGACGATTAATTGATCGATGAACGATTAGTGAATGACGAAACTTTTGTCACGCGCCGAGCAGTCGTCGATCGTGTTAAAAAATTGTCGGTCATCAAAAACGATCGCGTTTTCTTATAACTTGAGAAATTAATGAAATTAAAACAAGAAGATATTAAAAATTACTAAAATTGTTATGAAATAATTTAGATGACACATACGCACACACACACACACACACACGTATGTGATGTAACATAGAAAGCAAAGTTTGTACTGTTGCTGTCAGAAAATTATGAAGCGACAGCTTCATATCAAAGTAGGTTCAAATACACACAATGTGTGTGTACACACGAGAGATATTCATCCGGAGCGCATTTCCCGCTCTATTTACAGCGCATCGATGTGCCGCACGTATTACACGTTACTCCCCTCCGTTCATCCGTGAAACATTCGAAGGGCAAGGCGATGGTCACCTGTACCGATCAACCGTAAAAGTAATTACTTTCCGAACCTGTTCGAAAAGACGCCCCCTCCCCCTCCCATCCTCGGAATGCGGAATGATAACGATTTCTTGTGTCTGCTGACTCAGCAAAGCGCACGTCAAACGAGAAACCCTCGGAGAAACGGTGTGAGCCCGTTGACTCTCGCAAAACTCGCGAGTTCTTGGCGATATACTCCTCCACGCGGACTTCTCTCCGTGTGTCGGCGAACGTCAAAGTTTCCACGTACGACGCGAAACAACGCGGCGCGGCGCGTGTTGCCGAGTTATACAGCCGAGTTTCCATTTTAGATTCGCATCAGAATCGGGAAGGGAGTGGGACACGCGAGACTGCTTCGCCGCGGCGTTTAGTATTTACCGTGTCGGAAACAGGCGGTTGCAAAAAGTTTCTATTAAACGATCTCCCGGCAAACAGCGAGTCGCGTGCGCGCGGTAAATAAGTAATTTAAATTCAATTTATTAGAGAGATGATCCTCTGAGATTTTTTTTCCCCTTGCTCGCGCGAGTCATCGCGCTCGAAAAAATGTTGCTTTTGAAATAAATATTTTCGTCGTCGCCGTGTGAATTCCCGCGACTACAAAAAAAAAAAAAAAAAAGAAGCAAACGATATTTTCGAGTGAACTTGAGTTTTCTCGCGCACAAAAAAATCCCTTCTGTGTCTTATAAGCCCGAATATATAAATATCGGTCTTTGTTTTTTTTGCGCACTTGCGTCGGCTACTTTCAGATCTTCATTTTTCTCTCAAGAGATGCGTTTATTACGTGCCGTTAAAAAAAAAAAAAAAAATAATCACCGTATCGAGAGCGCCGTCGTCACCACGTGCGTTCTTCGCAGAAGAAGCCATTATTTTATATATACGCGCGCGTTAAACAGCCCCCCCGTTATCTTACGTTATCACCTATTAATCCCTTTCGTGTAAACGAAGGTTGCGTTGCTTTGTCGCGGCACGTTCTCTCTCGAAGCATCGTCAACTCCCTTCGCCTCTCAACACCGGCAGGAAGGTTTCTGCAAAATTCCGAACCGTCTGTAAGAGAAACGGCACAAAGGGACGAGATAAGGAAGCGGAACAAAAGGAGCTACACATAAAACGAGAAGCGCGCTCGTACATATATTATCTCTCTTTCTCTCTTTGTCTCCTCCTTGTTTCATACACACCGTACAACTCATTTCGCGTTTTACGAGTTTCCGTTTGTGGCGACGAATCCGATTTTACAACCTCTAATTTCAATTTTGCTCCCGCCGCGGATTTGCCGGGGGGGTTGTTTTTGACGCGCGAGCAAGAATCTCGAGACGCGGCGAACGATATTGCGATGACGCGCGTCGCTCGAAAAAAAAAGAGGAAAAAAATTGCGCTCGTAAATCAGTCGCGGACGAGGCGCGTATTAAGCTCATAAATTGGGAGAGAGAAGAGCGCATTCCCGTTAACCCCGTCCATTGAGAAAATGCCGAGCGTCGCAAATTTCCGCTTAAAGGTGAAGCGCGCGCGCGCGGATCCGCGTCTTCAAGATCGCACGCGGCTGAATTTATTATCCACCGGCGTCCTTTTGCTAAGTTATCTCGATGGTAAGCATCCGGCCTTTCCCTTCCTTCCGTCTCCGTTTTGCAGTCGCTACGATGAGCCAAACAACGAAAGCTCAACTTGTTCACACGCGGGTTTAAACATTTAGCCCGCGAGGCGGATCTCGCGGAGCTTTTACAACAAAATTCCGACGCATTTCACGCGCGCGACACTCACACGGGAAAATACGTCCGAGTAAATACCTACGTATTTCGAATTCGCGAGGATTAAGTATTCGCGTCGAAGAATATCGCGCCGAGCGAAAGAAAAACAACACGCACGCGATGTCGCAACGTAAAAAAATCACTTTACCGCGATATTCTAAAACTCGAATAGCTCGCAGTTTTATTGTGCCGCGACCGGGGATTGTGTTTGTATTATTTTAAAAAAAGCTTTCATCTTTTTTTTTTTCATCGCGACGAAATCTGTTCCGCGTCGCGCGAAGTCCCGCGAGAAGAAACAATTGGCTCGAAACACCGCGCTTCGAGATCGCAAATTACTCTCCGGAAACCGCAACGGGTTAAATTTTCCGTGTCAAAATACTTGGCGGAATTAACGAGCGTTGCGTCGTACAATTTTTTTTTCTTTTTTATATATATTTCCGTTATACGTATATCGATGCATGCGCGTATTGGTTTTGCAACCACAGTGGCAGCGAGTGTCCATTGAACGCGATCATCAGCGCGCGGAAATATTTTCAACGCCATTTGTCAAATAAACGATGAATTAGCTTTTCCGGCTATTACGGTCGCACGGGCACGTTTGGTTGGTTCGCGCGCAACACACGCAACCGCATCCACACAATTGCGCATCCTCCAATCGGGTCCGGAGTAAACGTATCGATTAATTACAAAATACGGTCGGGTATTTCGCGCGCGACGAGATTCCTCGTCGTCGTTATATCAGCGCGCCGAGTCTGAAGCGCACCGAAGCGTGACGTAGAAGATGAAAATCGTAAGTCGCGAAGTGGAAGGTTGCAACGCGGCGCAATCTTGAAACGCGTATACTTTGTTACATCAGTTAGAGAAGAGGATATCAAATTCGTTCGGAGGACACGTTCGCTTGATAGATCCGATTTCTCGCAAATCTCCGCTTCGCGATTCCAGAAAAACATAAATGTGTAATAAATTTAGTTCGAGCGCGGAAGAAACATAAAGTTTGAAAAAGTTGGCTAATAATGCGTACCGAAATACTCGTACGTTACATATAATTCGAATTCCATTAAACTTCATACGTGCAATAATTCAAAACGCGTGAAAGCGACTTAACGTCACATTGTCGCCCTTCTCCCCGAATCATGCGCGTTCAAATGTTATCGGAAAATCATCGCGGCTATATCATTTCGAATAATAACGAGAGTTGTGGAACGGACTCACACAAGTTAATCGAATTTCGCGCACGATGAGCGGAATTTATTCTATTGTCTTTCGTTTGTACGACTTCGTGAGCGAAGTTCCGCAGATGCATCAACCGAGTCGATACATCGTATAATTATCGCGGCGAACGTAATTTGAGATATCGCGGTATATTTTCCAACGATAATAAACGCAATAATTTATTATCGATTCTTCGCGACGAATTACAATATTGTGGCGATATTGAAAATGTGATTTTACACGTAAGAACATTAATATGTAAATTTTTACAACAACTATTAATTTCCTAAACTGCAATCAAGTCTGATTGTGTGTGATATAAACGTACAGAGAGAAAGAGAAGCTCTGTAATTTGTGAATTTCGTATAATCTTCGGCGTCGCGTGGAATCGCACATTCAATTTCACTCTTTTTATCTCGATCAAGTTCGCGCGGATCGTTTCCAAAACTTCGGCCAAAAAAAAAAAAAAAATCCCCCGGGGCGAAATAACCGCCGCCGCGCGTTAACCACTTCGCGCGAACGAATTCGGCACACTTGCAGGTATCTGATCGTATTTGGGAGTTTGTTGATCGAATGGATTTCGATAAGCGCGCGGACGGAAGAGAGTCATTTTTCAAATGCGAACACCTCTTCCCTTCCGTTTCCGCGTTCTCTCGTATCTGCTCCGATTTCACCGGATGGTCGTCCGCGATCGGACGTGCTACAACGGGCGCACGTCGCACGTGACAAATCTGGGCTATTAACTTCGTCCATGTGGACGATTAATCGACGGATTAATATCGGGATCGATCGCGACGGAAAATTACGGGCGACGTGTCTCGCGAATTTCACAGCCGCCGAGTGATGGAGATCGGCGATTAGACCGACGGATTGAAACCTTCGAGAAAAAAAATTGCGTTTCGCAAGAGAAAAACGAAACGAAAGCAATTAGTTTTATAAAAATTTTATCAAATTGTAAATTTTAAAATTATAAGATAATAAAATTGCATTGTCGTCATTAAAACCGCTGCGTGCACATAAGAGGGAATATCAATCGATAGAAAATTAAATTCTCATAAACATTTATAATCCTCATAAATATTTGCGCGGCATAAAGAACGTCCAATTTGCATATTAAAGTTTCAATATATGATAATGAAAAATTTAGTGATGCGTTTCACAACGTGTATGTTATTTTATAATAATAAATAACATAATTAATTAGATTGTACGTGTACGTAAAGTGTCAATAAATTGCCATAACGAACGTGGCGCAGTAATCGGGGTCGATGCGAAGCGCGTTTATACTGCATATCGGTAAATCCGCCGATGGTTGGTGGACAACAACGGGGCTGAGGGTGTGTGACGAGAGGTTACGACGATGAACAGGGAGAGAGGTCGTGGTGATGGAGGACGAGGGAACGTAGGCCGATCGACCTGGTTAACCTACATAGAGAGAAAGAGAGAGAGAGAGAGAGAGAGAGAGAGAGAGAAAAGCGACAGAGAGAGGAATGCCTGTCTCTCTCCCCTTTCGTACCCCTTTCGTTCCTGCCCGTTCGTTTGGCGTTATCATGTCACAAAGAAGAAACTTTATCCGATTCTGTCCCGACCTGTCATCTCTCTCTCTCTCTCTCCTCCAACAATCTCTATCTTTCTCTTATCGGAGATACAAGAGAGAACACAGCCATGTGGAAAACTCAGCGCACGTTGGCGCCGTCGACTTGAACGGGCAAGCGTTTCCGCTACGTTGAACCGAGGAGGTAAAACACGAGGCGAAACCCTTCTCGACGAGGAAAAACGTGTGTTGCTCGAGCGAAACAATCGAGGAGGAAAAATGAAGACCGCTCGTAACACCGGTTACGGAAAGCCGGAGAGATCGGAAAGACACGGTTGCAAATTCAATGTGCTTGCGAATCGCGATGTCGGAAGCACACGAGAATAATCTCTCTTTTTCACGTACAAAGAAAACGTTGGCACTTAAAACACACACACACACACACACACAAAACAACAACAACGCGATTTTTAACATAGGCGCGTCTACAAACGCGACGTAGCGTGTGAGACTCTCCCGCGGTCGTATTAATTTCCTTTAACTCCCACGACACGAAAAGATAAACTCGTTGAGGTTGTATATCGGTTTCCCCGCGTTTTTTTACCGTATAACAAAACGCGTCACGTGAAATTGCGTGTGTACGCACACAGCGAGAGTGACAATATAAACTTGTCACAACAGCGTCGACAGCGTCGAATTATAAGCGCGTTTAAGCTCGCGATAAAACAAATAGTTTTTCTTCTTAGATCGTATTGTTACACCGGCGGTGTGTTACATCTCGCCTTGTGTGTGTTAACACGCGGAATAAGATTTTTGTTTCGGGAAAACGCGTAGCGTATCTTACGTCCACTTGCGGCGCATTATTTCGACGAATGGAGAAGCGAAGAATGATTCGCGCAAGTGGAATAAGTCAATAACAGAGGATTCCTCCACTTCAAACACACAGTTCGTACTTAAAACGAATTTCCCGCAATCACGAACTTAGTCCACTCCGCCGCGTATAAAACTCCCTCAACTTTTTAATTCTCCCTCTCTCTCTCTCTCTTTCTTTCTTTCTTTCTTTCTTTCTCTCTCTTTTTTTCTTGTAGTTCTTCGCTTTCAGCCCTCACAGAGTAACTAACTGCTATTTATCGGAACGACGCGGAAAAACTCGAAAGTTCGAATGTGGGTCATTATCACGATAACTCGCTCACTCCGCCTTCGTTCTGCGGACATTCGCTACGTGCGCATACGTATGTGTGTCCTAGGGATAAATATGAGATAGCGCAACACACCTGCTCTTATTAATTGGACGCCCGGTGAAACATGCGCGCGCGAATCGGTGATTCATTATCATCGAGAAACAGATTCGCCTGGCTTCCGCGACGCTCTCTCACACGCTTCGGTTCTTCCCTGCGCGATAGATGATGAGCAATCATTCTAACGACCTTCCGATACGACCGTGTGCACATTCGAAATACAATGGCGCGCACGGTACGAAAAGCTTCTTTAGAATTAACGATAATATTGATTCCCGCTAAACAACATCATTTGTTTTGCGACACGGATATCGTAATTCGATTCGTAACCAGTCAGTTCGACGCGTTTTTCTTGACGACGAAAATCGAAGAGGACGACGCGCACACGTATCTATCGACCGATTGGAATTACTTACCGCCCGTAAACGTTCGATAGCGTGTTTCGCCGAAGCAAAAAACAACGCGAACAGTGAAAAAAAAACAAAACGCGATAATTGGATAAAAACTCCAACTTAAAAATCGCGCGCAAGCAACAATCTACATATATTGTGTCGGAAAAATCCGATAGCGGTAAAAATGAGTGGCGAAATGCGAGTTTAAAGTGACCCGAGCGCGCACAGCCGGGCGAAAACACACTGGATATACACACCGGGTAGCTTGTGAAAAACTTTTCGAAATTGATCGGAGATGCCGGGGAGTATCTTCGTCGCCGCGCGATCTGGCGACCGCTTCTGGACGCGATCAGAAAGTTTTCCGTCTTTTCAGAACACGCGACTGTTGTTGTCTTACAGCAGAAAGAGAAAGAGAGAGAGAGAGAGAGTCACCTGAAGGTTATCGCGCCGACTGGATCGCTCAGCTGTGTTTTTGTCTTCGCACCACACACGTATGTCGTATTGCGCGCGTATTTCCAATCCCGAGAGTGAGAGAGCCATTGAGTGTGTCAAGTGTGTTATATCTTGCAACGATAACGTGAAATTTCAATTAGAGCAATCGCGAGCGATAGTGTCTCGAGAAGAGACAATTTCGAGCGTGTTATGTATATATATATATGTATATTATTTCCGTTTCAAGAGGAAGAAAATCACAGAGACGAGTCGATTCGGTCAACAGACTGCGCGCGAGAGATCGTGTAGGTCTTTTTTCGTTCCGAAACGATTGAACGTTCGTCAGACGGAGATGTCGAGAGCGCGACTCTCGCAATAATTCAGGAACGCGATGATTAATTATTTCTCGATTATACTCCGACAGGGAGATATTTAGCGGGAAAATGTTTCTACGTAGGATGTACTTTATATGTATGTATACATGAATGTATATATAGACGATAGTATCTCGCTCCGCGCACGGTTAGGTGTGATATATTTCCGAGACGGCGAGAAATTGTGTTGCCTTTTTTCCGCGTTTTGTCGTAAGGTCGGAGTGCGCGGTGTGCTTTTGAATTGTTTACGAATATCCCAGAAGCCAGCGCGCGCTCTCCGAAAAATAAAGAATTGATGGAATTTTTGTTTATTAAAGCGCGCGCGCACACACACACACACACACACATACAGCGCTGACACCGAGTAAACTTCAAGTCGTTGATATTTGATTTGTGGGACATGGATGTTTGCTACTCGCGCGAGAACATTTTACATAAACTTGACAAACTACCGGCAGCGCGGATACCGATTGCGATATTTTACTTTGGAAAAGCGTATTCACGTTTTCATTTGCGGTAAGACGTTTTTTATTTGTGTGATTTTAATAAGAGATTAATATAACGTGGATACATCTTCTGAATACTCGGACGTGTGTGTGTGTGTGTGCGCGCGTACGCGTTTGCGATATAAATTATAATTCAAAACGTTTTGCAACGTTTGACGTTTTATTACGCTCGACGATCGTGTCGAAACGTGTATTACAGTAGCGCGAGAATGAGGGAAAATAAAATAAAACACCTCATTAGCGCAGTTTATCTATTAGAGTCGAGAAAGAGAGAGAGAGAGAGAGAGAGAGAGAGAGCCAGAGCCGATGTACGTTAGAGAACGAAGGAGAATATTGTGAGAGTGAATATTTATCGGATATAGGGAAACAGAGGCGCGCGAGAGATGAGGGGGATATTATTATGCGCTGCGAAGCGAGTCCTTTCCGCGAGCGTCAAACAGAAATGCATTGCATATAAATTGGATGTCAAATTTGCACTAAAGCAAGCTCAATCGAGAACATAAATGGGAAAACAAGAGGGAAAGAGAGGGAGAGGAAAAAGGAGGGCGAGAGAGGTCAATCAACTGGATTAATCACAAATGGATCGTTTCAAAAGTACGCTAAATCGGAATCCATGCATTTCGATGTTTTACACGTTTCGTCTCTCTTTGCGTATCTAATATCGTTAAAACACTAGCAACGGGGCAACCGATGCGATAAAGTAATTTGTTTTTTTTTTTTTTTTTTTTTTTTTTTTTTTTTCCAAACAACAGGTACCACTGGCGCGGATGTTTAAATTCACGCTTGCTCTCCTGTCAATTTCGCAGCGAGAAATTATCAATTAATTTTCTATCAAACAGCTTTCTCTCTCTTTTTTTCTTTTTTTCTTTCTCTCAGCAACATTTGCCATTGAATTCATCGGTGAAAAATCTTTGCGATCTTTAACACACTTATCCGATCCACAGGGAATAAAAAAAAAGAAAAAAAATCCACACAATCTACTGACTTTTACGTTAACTCGACGCGTCTTTGAAGCGATCAATTCAATTTTACCTATACCGCGAGTGCACCGAGAGAGAGAGAGAAAGAGAGAGAGTTTTCGCGAAAATTCTCACTCGGTGCAATTCGAGAAGCGCGAGGGAACGAGGGAATCGCGTTGCCGAAGAACTCCGCTCTCGCTTAAGTGCACATTCAAGTTCGCCAAGGGTCGTTCGACTTTCTCTCTCTCGTTCGCACATACTCGGGAAAGGTGTGAGAAAAACGATTGTCCTGACGTTGGACTCTTCGACACTCCGAACACGTACAATACGTTTCTGCGTTGAAGCGTGGATATCTTCGTTTTCGAACTCCGGAAAGAAATTGGATATCCGGTTGGAGTTTTGCTTCGGAAAAAGAGGAAGAGAGACAGAAAACGACGACGATCGTTTTTTGTTCGTTCGTAGCTTTGAAACTCTGTTCCGTCGAGTAGCTCTCGAGGCACGTTTTCGCATCGGCCTTCCTCTCTCTCTCTCTCTCTTTCTCCCGACCTATATTCGATCGGCCACGGTGTCCGACAACAAGCCGCGCTTACGCGGTTGGTAACCGGGAATCGGGACCGATGTAACTGCGGTCCGAGGAAACAGTTTTCGAAGCTGCGGGAAGGTTTTAGGAAGATTTCACGATCCGATTATCGAATCGAATAAAAACGCGTTCATCGTGTCTTCAGTTCTACGCCTCTTTGACTCTCCGAAAAAATCCGGCAGGAATCGTAACATAAAAAATCTAGAGGGTGCGTGTCGCGTAATTAGATCTTTACTTCTAATTGAGAGAAATGGTTCTCTACATTATTACGTACAACACAATACGTTAAAACAGCAGCGTCGCACAGTAACGTGTGCACAAAAATACGACGTGAACACGTAAATGTGAGACAAGAATGCGCATATCGGCAAGCGTACGGTAATAAAATTCACGTGAACAATGTGAATTCAAATTGCAGATTATTATTACGCAACAATTTCTTCTGCTTTCGCGAAAAAGAAAAATTGGAAAATTCTACAAAAAAAAAAAAAAAAAAAAAAAAAAAAAAACCTTTTACTGCGTCGCATGTATTCCTACCTTCGCTTCCACTCTTCCAATCTTGCTTCTAATAAACGCATCAGTCCATCACGACTATCGGAAAATTCATCGTCGTTCATTTAATGCGCGATGCGGGCCCTCGAGGCACGCGACGAACCGATGGTGCATCGACCGATTCACGGACAAGAGCGCGTTCCCGAGGCGCGAATCTCGCGCGATAACAACCCTCTCTCGCTCCCGACAGCTCTATCGCGTGTACACAAGAAAGAAGAATGTAGGTATCGGCGCGTCAATGTCAACTCGCGCGCGTATTCCGCGTCGAGAGTCGCGCGCACTTATATATACATATATGTACGATCACACAAACGCGCGTCTTCTCCGCGTCGTCGATTCGAAAAGATCGAAAAGAGAAAGAGAGAGAGACAGAGAGAGAGAGAAAGAGTGTCTGTGGAGTGTCTTGCTCTGAATTTCGATTCGGAGAACACGTTCGCGAGAAAAGACGCCACGCGAGAGACGGACGTGATCGACGAAACGGGGGTTGATTCGGTGATGCGCGACGAAGCGCGTCCGTACGTTGGCGCGAGCATTCACACGTATATGTGTATACACACGTGTACACACGGGGATACGATTGCACATGCACATGCACGACGTCCGCTCGTGAACGAGTCGCACGCGGCTACCACAGTGGACGGAAGGAGAGAGGGCAGAGGGAGTGCGAAGAGAGAGACACGCACGGGACGATCGTGCACGTGTGCCGAAACCCCGTGAACTCCGTGGGGGAGGCTCGCACGCAATACCTAGAAGAGGAGGCTTCCTCGGAAAAACGAGATTGGACGAGGCTGAGAGAAGGAGAGGAACACCTTTTCGCTCTCGCGCTCCACGTACGACTGTCGCATCGCGGTAACACTCGCAGCGAACGGCAACGATGCGCAGGAGCGTGCGAACGCCTGCGCTTCGCCTCCTCTATACCAACCCCTCCGTCTTTCTCCTACGCCTCCTCTTCCTCCCCCATACCCTCTTCTTCCGTTTCGCGCGGGTTAAAGTTAAAGCCCCGGCTGTTGTTGTTGCTTGCCCACGCCATCCGTGGCTACCGCGTTTCCTCGTGACCCCCTTCGATTTCGCCGTTTCGCGTTCCCGCGATACGTATCTGGGTAAGGATGATAGGCGAATACGAGCGCGCCGCGCGATAAAACACCCAGACGCCCTAATTGAACGCCTCTGTTAAACGACGAGCGAAAAAACGGACCCCGACACGTTCCGCTTTAACCCTTCGAAAAGGGATTTACAAACGTTTTTAGCAGCTTGTATAATTCATTCCCCCGACGATTCACGACGCTCCCGCGTCGGCCAAGCGGTGACAACGATATTTTCACGACCGCATTGAAAAGAGTAATAATCTCGGGGGAGGAGAAAGAGAAGGAATTATAAAATGGAAATTTTTTCCCCCGTTTAAAAAGTCGGCCAACTCGAGCGGCGAACAATGGCGCTAAAAAATTCAAGCGGATATTTCGATGTACATACACGTGGGGAGAGGAGGAGAGGAAGGGAAAAAAATGAACTCGGAAACACACAAATTTTCTGGGATAAAGCGAAGATAAGCAAGAGGCGAAGTAAGTTACCTCTCTCTCTTTTCGCGACCAAATGCGCAGTTCTAGTCTCTTTTTCCGCTTAAAGAGACACGGATAAAATCGTGAATCGCCGTTATGTAATCGATCGACATTTTGCTTTCAATTTGCCGCGATGACGTTTCTCTTCGTCGAAACGACTTGTTCTTCTCCGAGAGAAGTGAGGGAGACGTAGAAAAGCAGCTCTCTCGAGTCCCGAAATACACGGCGCTTAAATCGAGGGGATGCGAGCAAACTACCCGTGTGCGATTCCGTGTGTTATCGTCTATCGAAGCGTATTCGGGATAAAGGTGACTGACCGAGGTTCTCCCCGATAACCTTCGTCTTTAGTCCGCGTTCACGAGACGTGAAGGAGGTGATTGAAGTAACGCGCGAATTGTTATTCGCGCGCGCATGTGTTACGTGCGTGCGCGGGCACACGTCAAGGTAAAGAGTCATCAAGTTTGAGGGACGTGAATATTTTACAGCCGCCGTGCTTTTGTGTTTTTGGGTCAGCGATAAATTGGTGTAATTACGCAAGGGGATAGAAGAAAACCCAACGCGAGAAATAAAGTTACTTTCCGCGAGATTTGCCCGCGAACTTTAATATTCAAAAAAAAAAAAAAATGAATGAGAGAAAAATATCATCGCGCTAAGTACAATTGTTTTGCGTTCATCTCCGTATAGAAGCTGGTGTGGAAGTCACACACCGGGTTTGTGTCATAAACGAAAGGAGACAAACGTTTTGTGTTTCCCCTTTTATATTTGATGAAAAAGCTTTCGCGAGAAGCGTCCAAACATCTGTGAGTGCATGAGAACGCACGCGATATTCTCTTCCTTCAATATTTTTTTACGTGTACACACACAAAGAGAGACCTGCCGGTTATAATATACACGTGTTTACACGTGCGCGCGCGAGGGCAGAAATTCAGTAGCAGATTTCTCAAATGCTCTGCACCGTTAAAAAAAAAAAAGCAAGAGAATAAGTAGAAAACAAAAAAAAAAAAAAAAAAAAAAAAAATCTATTTCGCTTTGTCTCTGTCTCGCGGTTTAATACATTCGCGCGCACTCTCATTACGATCTTCCTATCGTAAATAACTCGTTTTAACATGTTCTTACTCGTTAAATGGAAATACGATATGTGTTGAAAAAAAAAAAAAAAAACAAACAAATGTGACGCGTTTTTAAAAAAACGTTTTCCTCTGTTTCAATACCTCGATACCCGAGAGTATCTTGCGACGTACACGCGAGTTTTTCGTTCGCTTTTTTGCATCTGACAGGCGCGCACATCGTTCGATCCGCGCCGGTCGAACCGATACACACAATCGCTTTGTAATACAACATCCGCGGAGAGAGAGAGAGAGTGCACATCGACGTATTATCATGTTTCCGAGGGTTTCTTAAACATCGACCGCCGTATAATTATCCGCGCACGATCGATAGACTGGCAGATGATATTCCTCTTTTCGCTCTCTCGTCCCCCTTATTATTATTTTTTTTTTCTTTTTCCGTCCACTGTGCTTTTATGCACGCGTCGCGCACGGCAAGACGATCGACCGGCCAATTAACCAGCTGAGAAGCCACTCGGGCTCTTTTCTCATCGAGAGCTTTGTATCACGTAAGTGCTTAATATACATCCTACTCACCCCGATGGGGTTGATGCAGGAAGCTCTCCTGCGCGCCGCGGGAATCTTCCCGTCACCTTAACGACGAGCGATCGCTCTTTTTCTCTCTCTCTCTTTCCCCGTGTCTCGTTTACCCCGCCGTGTTGTGTTTACAACCGCTTTTTCCGACGGAATACCCAATTATCTCGGACTTAACTCCCCGCGAGACACAATAATCGCGCGATCGCGGGTTATCTCTCTGGTTTTCGTGCGGGAATTACATATCTCGTCCTATCCGGGTTTCCGGTTTCGCGCCGATCGACGAAGGACGAGGATTTCGGAAGAAAGTGTTCGGTACGAATCGCAATCGATAAGACGAGAAATAGAGAGAGAGAGAGAGAGAGAGAGAGCCGAAATATACATTTTCTTCGCGGGACCGATTAATTCTCGGCTTATACAAATTTAATGAGCGCGGAATAGATTAGGAGAGTGGATATATCGGCGCAGTATTTCCGCGTGGCATTTCTACGGAGAACATATAATATCGGCGAACGATGTCCGGTGTTACGAACACAATGACCTATCGGGAGGATAGACGCCGGGTTTCTTCGTGCGTTCGACGGAAAAAAACCAGAGCGAAGAAGAATCGCGCGTGAACGCCATATAAAAGATAACGAACGATACCGAGAAGTTTTATTAAAGTTTTTGTTCTTGACGAGAACAACGAAACTAAACACCTGATATATGAACTATGATAAGATAATTGGTCTAAGTTATCAGAATGACAAATAAAATGTGTCAATTTGTCTAATAAAATTATTAGACAAATTAATTAATTGATTAATTAGCATTATTATATTGTTCTTGATATATTAGCAAACGTTACTTAAGAAGAAACATAAAAAATCGACGTGTTGCACACGAGTCGCAACATGTAATAATTATTCACTGACATTAATGTTAACGACGGTTATAAAGAGGGTTAATCTATATGTGTGTTGTTAACGTGGGAGTGTGCGTGTGCTCCACATTAGCATATTAATAGTTCTGGCTTCACATGAATCTCCTTGAGGGTTAATTGACTTTCGTGCTTGAGCGACGTCTTAATGATTGCGATCGGCTTCGTCTTGCGAAGCTCCTCTCGATAGTCTTCTCATCATCGTAGCTTCGGGGGCGAAGTTTCGCCGCGTTAGCGGCAAATTATTGAGCTTCGCTGGTGAACGCTCGCGACGTTTGCGCAGATGAGCGATGTCTTAGCGAGAGAGAGGAGCTTGTGCCGTTCACCCCGTGACGGTTCTGCCCTACATCGGGCGCTGTTTTGATCCGCCGCTCGATGTGTCGAAAAATACGCGTCGACTCGCGAAATGCGCAACGACGACCTAGATTTAACTCTTTAACGGAAAGAGAACGAGAGAGAGGGAGAAAGAGAGAGAGAGAGAGAGAGAGAGAGAGAAAGAGAGACAGACAAAAGGTGCTTTTAATCAAACATATATGTATAAGAGAGATTTCATTTTTAGGCCAAATTTTGCCTCTTTGAAGTATACGGCGATGTAAAAAATACTTTTAGTCATAATTATCTACTTATTGTTAGACATAAAAAAAGATAACACACACTAAATATATATAGAATATGTAATTATTACTAAGAATTAGATTAAATGTGTGTGTAAGTCAAATATCAGAAAAGAAAACATCGATTTCTATCGGGTGAGGAAAAAAAAAGTTCAGGATAAAGTATTATATCTCTAAATGTCTCTGGTCAGGTCTGACGAGATAATACTTAAAAGTTCAAAGTTAGATATAATTCTGTCTCTCTCTCTCTCTCTCTCTCTGCAGTATAGAGAAATTTTTCGAAGAGCGGAGATTGTTTTTACTCTTAATCCTCTTGAAAATCGAATAAGTCACTTCGTATAACGTGGATGTATCTTCTGTTCTATACACAGTGTGTGTCATTATCTTTATTAATTGATTAGCGAGAGAGGATCGGATCTTGCGACAATAATTCGCACCAGTTCTTCGGCTTGTTCAGAGAAAATGGAAAGAATAAGATCTAATTAAGAGAAACTGACGAACGCAAATTGTAAGTGAAGTAATTGCGAAAATAAAGTCGGATCGTCTCTCTTCGCAAATAAATTATATAAATGAATTATTTTATTTCGAGAAAAAAAAACACACTAACCAAAGACACATATTTTCGCGCGCTCGCGCGAGAAAAACAGACGGAAATTAATAAAAATTATATTCTTTAGAGGGAACGCGCGGATATTTTATCTCTCCGATTTCAATGGATTTCAGTTGTAAATTGTTGCATTGTTCGATGTTGTTTTTGCAGATTTTATATGCGCATACGACCCGATAAAAAAAATTAATTAAATCACAACTGATACAACACAACAATCGCATGTGTGTGTAATCGACATCTCGTATACGCAGTATTAGATTGTGCATTATCTGCATTATGTGTATTTGTCAAAGTTCCAACACGACATCTGAATATAAATATAGACAAATGTGACGTATGTACGTTATCCTCGTTCACTTCGAAAACTACATAACGGTTGCCGTGTGCGATCGACGTAATGCAACTTTTCTCTACCGGGTCGTGCGGACGCAAACGACTATGTGATTCAATTTGTTATCCCACGCGTCGCCCGTAAAGTGAATTAAAATCGGAAAAAAGAAATCTGTGCGAGTGCCTTCGCACATGGCGGAGGTCATTTGCTGCAAAATATTTTCGATATTTCGAGGCGAAGCGCTAACGATGCGGTTTGTAAAACAGACGGAGTGTTGCGCACGTCTCTCGTGTTGCTTCTTGGTCTTGTTTTCTAGTCGTTCGCCCGAAGACTTTCTAGTTCCAGAGAGACAGAAAGACGCGGTTATTAGATATCGAACTCCAATTGAACTAATTTGAAACTAAATTGAAACAGCGAGCGATCGCAGAAAGCGTCCCCGTTCGCTTTAGATGTATTCTCGACTTTGCAGCAACGAACCGTGTCATCCGATTGCTCCGAAACAAGCGAAATGTCACTGCGTTATCCGCGTAATTACTGGCCGGTCGCTACTGACAGCTCGGGCTCAATTAGCTGTGGTAATCGCGTCTGTCTAAACGCGCGGTCTGTAAGAGCAAATCGTTAGTCTGTAACAAAATGCGCGAGAACGCGTTCTGTTTTTGTTTTAATAGAAAAACACCGTGGAAAATATTCGAGAAAAATTTTCAGAACGATCGCGTTCCGAGATGTAAAACACTAACATTTCTACAACAACTACGCCGTCGTCACGAGAGAGCGGAATATAGTTTTCGTCGGTTTTTTAATTATCTTATTTTTTTAACGCAGATCTCTCTGCGTTAAACGTCGGTTTGGCGAAATTACGCGAACGATTCGTCGCGTAGGTCCACGTCAAGACAAAAAAAAATTCCACGCGAAACGAGAACGTACGGAAAGGACGGACGAAATGTTTAACCCGAGTGTAAAAAAACCCGAGCGAAATCTTTTTTGCAATCGAAAAGAAGAGAAAATATAACAAAATTCGAAATCGCGTCGAAGATGCGGGTGGAACGATCTCTCGCGTGAAAATTCTCCGATTTGTGTGTGTATGTGTGTGTGTGTGTGTGTGTGTTGCGACCGCAAGGGATGAAACTTACGGTTGAAAATCAGCGCGATGAAGAACAACACACGAGAACATCACACGCGGCTTGTATCCGTCATATCTCAGAGATGGCTGTGAAGATCTCAGGCGATGACCGCGTTTTCACCGTCGTCGCACCTTGCCCACCCGTTTAAAGCGCATCGCATCCGGCCGGCCCCGAACGCCGAGAGGGTTGATTGACCGCTAGTGGCACAGAGAGAACGGCCGCGGTGCACTATCGATTATACGTCGGGAGAGCGCGGCAGCAGCACGTGGTGCCTGCCTTCGACTAGGCCAGTATGCGCGCGGGGTCCTACGCCCTATCGCGGGCGCACCAGCCGTTCGTTCTCTCTCTCTCTCTTTCTCTCTTTCTCTCTCTCGGCGCGCATGTTTATCGGCGCGCTTCACGAGGGGGCTGATAAGGATCCTCGGTGCTCGGAGATATGCAGTCGCTCTGTTGTTTTGTCGTTCGGAGAATCGTGTTCCGCATATTTCGCATGTACTTCTGCAATGTTTTTTTGTTTTTTATTTTTTTTTTTTTTTTTTTTTTTTTGTTTTTTTTTTTTTTTAATTTGTGTTTTCCTCGGTATGTTTCGTCTAAATTTTTGATATATTTTAGATCTTGGGCCTTGACTTCTTTGTAGCAATTTCTTGTTTTCAAATATAAACACTGTAAATGCTGATACGCGTTACACGTGATCTAATGTCAGCTTATTATCGAAGGAGTATACATAATCGGAAAAGAGATTAATGAATTGAGAAACGCGCTAAAAAGTACCGAAAAAATTCGTTTTGCCGACCGACTACACACAATTACGCGTCATTATCCCAATAGAAGAGTAGGAAACTTACGATTACGATTAGAATCATTACACGGTGAAAAGATCGAAATACGCGCGAAATAGATTCATCTGGCAGAAAATCAAATTAGTGAAACTTATATGCGAGCTTCTCTGTCCGAGCGAAGAGCTGAAAATTGGCTGATCACGGGAAAATTTCTCCGTTCGACAACTCGCGCCGGAAGGGAGTTTAATTTATCGGAGCTAACATCGACCGGATAATGTTGTTGTTGTTGTGAGCGGCTATAAAACGCCGTAGTTTAAATCATTCGGCATTCGTCTTGCATGTGTTGCGCGCGGAAAATGAATTCGTTGCAGTCACGCGAATCGTCGTTACACGTGCCGAATGAGTTACTATTTCTTTCGCGGAATAAATCAGTTCGCGCAAAAATTAGCTTCCATTAGAACGCGCGTGATATACTTACACAAATACACATATTTCTCGCTTGCGCACACACACGCCTACGTATACGCGCGTATACGTATCGTCTGTTAGTTAAAATTTCATTACATCCGTGTTTCCACTCCTGTTGTGTGTGTGTGAGAGAGAGAGAGAGAGAGAGAGAGAGAGTGAAGGGGGAGATAAAGAGGGAAGATGATAAATAAAATATACGTGAAACGTCTTCCGACGACACACAACATGTTGGCAATAATCTTTTTATTTATTAAGAAAAAGTTCTCCCTGTTATTAGCGTCGTTGAGTAAGTACCGTGTGTCAGTTTCGCACGAGGATAAGACATTGTGTGTATCTATCTCGGGCGCAGTTTGTTTCTCTCGCAATAACTTCGCACGCGTAGCAAAATAAATCGGATATCTGTTTTGTGGGTTTTTGTTTTTTTTTTTTTTTTTTTCGTTTCTTCATCTTCTCTGTACGAAATTACGTCGTTGGGGCGATTACGTGTTCGCCTGTGTGTTCTCGCGGACGATAGTTCGTGTTTGTTATCCAAAGGCGCTTTACAAGGATGCCGCGTCGTGTGTAGTATTGGGTTTTTTTTTTGTTCTTTTAAGTATCGTACATAATTAATTAAATACATCGAGAATAATAAATAGATCGTCGTTCCATATCTCGTACGGGTTCTTTTCTTTCTTTTTCTCTCAAAAAGAGAAAGACTTACATCCGAACGTGGAGTGTGACTAATGTTTGCAATTATATGTAAAATGGCAAGAAAAGCCGCATTGTTTTCTTCTTCTTCTTCTTCTTCTTCTTCTTCTCAAACCGCCTTATACGCTAATATTTATAATTATATAAATTCATCACAGCAATGAACAAAATCATACGTGTGCGCATGTGAATGTACAAAACTCGTAGGTTTGTCTCTATCTCGTCCGTTTCCCGTTTGTGTTTCTCTCTTTGTTTGTTTGTTTTTTTTTTTTTTTTCATTTTCCTCGCGTTCGTCTCATTAGTATTTTTTTTTTTTTTATTTTTTTAATTTTTTTTTTATTCTTTCCGCGCGAGCATTTTCTCTCGCGGCCACGCTCGCTTCTTCCCCTATGCCTTACAAATTAGAGCTTACTTTTAGAATGATTAAAGTTACATCGCGATCGTTAATATCTGTTTCCGGAATTCAATACAGTCGCATCGAGTACACAGAGGGAGGATGATTTTTTTTTCTTTCACACGTTCACGCTGTGTGAGGAATGAGAATGCAAAACTAGCTTAAAAACACGCACGCAAGTACGTTGAAGTTCTTCGCGAAAAATTTGTTTTTCACTTTCTTTATATATATATATATATCAAAGAAAAATTCGTACATACACGGAGACATTCCCGGTAGAGAAGTATAATGAATAGTGTTCGCATTTTTGTTGAGAAGGAGAAAGGGAGGGAGGAAAGGAGGGAAGGAGGGAAAGAGAGAGAGAGAGAGAGAGGAAGAGAGAGATATTTGCATAAGGCATTAGAAATTGTATAGTTAAGGCATCGGTTGTCGTTTCTGTTTCGCATTCGAACGCGCGTAAAGTAACAAGGCCTGCACTGTATCTCTGTATTACATTAAGATCTCGTCTCGAAATGCGTTGAACGTACAAAAACAAAAAAAACTATCAAAAAAACGCAATAATCGTACAGTACAATATAAAAGTATACACACTAATATACGCTGGATATCTGAATAAACGAATAATGAGAAAAAATCATAATGACAGCGATGAGAGAATAAGGCATATCTACAGTCAAAAATTTGCTTCCTTCGTTTCGTTCTTTTTTTTTTCTCTCGGAGATGATGACGCTATAATAATATTATAAATGCGTACAGTTATAATTACAAAAAACTTACATAAAATATATATATATATATTTATATTTATATATTTTTTCGTATGTATATATGACTACGTTTCTTTTTTTCTCGCTGTTGGATGAAGTTTCATGTGTGTATATGTGTGTGAGTGAGTACGTATGTACGTGTGTATGTGCGGGGGTTAGGACATCGCGATAGGTCACAATTCCTATCTGTACAAAAATAATAATCTGTCTTCGTTACGTTTAAATGTTCAAATATTTAATAATTCGAATCCGTACACTTTCGCTTTATATCAACAAATCTCCTGAATTCCGGAACAGTCCATTATTTAGAAAATATATATGATATATATACAATAAAAATGTGTTTTTTTTTTGTTGCTCGAGTTACAGCTTAGTTCGTTTCTTCTTTTGGCTGTCTATATTTTATTACGCCTAGATGATGGATATCACAGAGTTAATGGATGCAGATCTGATTGTGTGTGAAATACACGGTTAATCGAACGCGCGCGCGTGTCCGCGTACATGACTTATACGACGACCTTTTATCACTTCTTGCTCGACGCTTCCCCTCCCTTAATCGCGCGCGAACACGCGTGTTTCCGTAACACACGTATATTTGCGTACAAATCAATACAATTTCCGTATAGATATATTTTTAATGTGTGTATGCGTGCGTGTGTGTGTGTATGTGTGTGTATGTGCCATTTGATAAAAATATAAAATTATTGAGAGACCCTCTTTTTGCGTGATGAACCGTATTCTCGACTTCCTCTTGCTTGTGTCTCATTAATATTGCGTAATTATTTTATCTCTACTTCTCGCGTCGTTATTCCTGTACCGAAACTTTCAAAATTTCTGTTTGAAAAATAAGAAGTCCGATATCAGTGTTTAGCTGCGAGCAAGCGAGCGAAGTTTATCATGAAAATTAACCTTTTGCGAGACTTTGTTGAAAAAGAAACAAACGGCATTTTGAAATGTTTATTGCAATCTTTGTTATTTATTTATTGAAAATGGAAATGTGATGTATCAGTTGAAGGTCTCTCTCAATTTTGCTCTCTCTGTACAGGCCGTTATCGAAACATCTTTGCGATTCTCTCATATTATAGAAAAACACAATTTTATATATATAAAATAAAAGAAAACTTATATAAAATAATTTATATATATACACAATTTATAAATTCACTCATTTATCAGAGTATTTATAAGCGATAAAACAAAAAAACAAATGCATTTTTCGGAAGAGTCTCCTCGTCGTGATCACACGAATCCGGCGTGAGCAAAATTCGAAAGAAAATGTAAAACCAAACGTGTACAGCCACGGTGTAACAAACTCGATACGTACGCCCCGAATTGTGTATTATCAACGACAAATAGCAGATAACGAGATACGTGATCGATCTGTTCCGACATCCAGTAACCCTATGCTAAATGCAAAAGCTCTGTATTCACACACGCGCGACAAATATGTGTCTCAATGTAATATATTACCTACATCCGCAGACACATCACACTCGGCCGCACGTCGAGCTCATCGGGAAAAAATTTTTAATGCATAGACGGTGTACAGTCTCGTCAAATTCGCGATACATGAATGATACTTTCAGATTTTTGACAATTTGCGGACATTTCGTCATTTTTTAGAAAGCCGATGTAATTCTTAGAAAAATAACTCTGACCTCCTCTCTTTCTAGTTAAAAATTATGTAATTATTATTCTTGTTACAAATTATTATTGGCTAGCAAATGTATAGCGGAGTTTACGAGAGTAGATCAACAGATTTTGACAGCAGATAAAATTTTTCCCTCGAGAGAGCGAACCTGCGTGACGACAATGTCGGTGCTTGTGCGGATGTTGTTCGATTTGCGAGGCCGATCTCTTGAGAACGCACGCATTGACAAAATGCAAATATTATATATATCGTGAGCGGTATATACTTGTTATATACTCTTTTTAAAAACAGTCTTTATACAATATTTCATTTATTTACAGAGTTCATAGTATATTAGCTAAATGATAAAACCTATATGTCTCCGTTGCTATTACGTTAGACCCCAAGTACGAGTTCCGATTCCGGTGTTGTTTTCTGTAGTGTGCGTGTGTGTGTGTGTATGTCGAATATAATATTATTTTATAAATATTACACCGGGTACACATCCCAAACGTCGTCCTCGAAAAAAATAACCCAATTAAAATCTTCGTTGCTTATACCCTGGTCGTATTTACACCGCGGTAATATACTTAAGAATATACAATGTGTGTGTGTGTGTGTGTGTGTGATTCTTCTCGAGTTTAGACTTACATCAAGTAGTCGCGATTTCCGAGGCTTAAAACAACGCAGTCCGTAATCTCAAAAAGTACGGTCAGGGCTAGGAAGAGTATTCCAAATACACGTTTAACGACACACGTACATAAATATTCGTGATATACATACAAAATATTGTTATTTTACACTTTGTTGCATTCTGTGAAGCAAATTTTCCAAGAATATTTTGTATTTCTTTTGTTTTCTTTTTTTTTTAAAAAAAAAACCACATTTTTAACAACATTTTCATACTTTGAAATATAATCTTCACGAAGTATCTCTGTATTTGAAATACGCAGTTTTATGTAAAAGAAAAAATGTGTATTTTAATATACATACATTTTTAATATTTACCCAGTCCTGAATTTGTCGTTACTCTTCACGCAAAGGAAAGGATTCGTCGTTCTCTTTGCGAGCGAAGTTTTTATATACGCGCGCAAAACAGAACCGTCGTGAAGCCGCTTGCAATTCAGTCAACAATTCAAGCGGTAGTAATTACTTATCTAATATATTATATAATGCACGTTCCTATCGGGGAAACGCTAGTAGTCTATAGAGTTTCTGCGATTTTCGACTCGTTTCAGATAAGCCGACGAGCCACGCGGTAAATTATATATATGTATAATGTAGTAAAAAAAATAATTGTACAATACTCGTGAGAATGGCGTGTATAGACCGTCTCATTCTCAACGGGGGTATAATATAATTGCCGGGTTTGCGTTATTAGGCTGCTCAACGGAACGGAAATTAATATTGTCGATAATGGCTGTTAGCTGCACGCTGCTCCTGTCACGTCACTCTTTCGCGTATTGACAGCTTGATCGACCAATAGCTGTCAAATAATGTGTGTGTGTGTGTGTGTGTGTGTATGTGTGTGTGAGCTATGTACACTTCCAGAAACACGCAATACCTGAGAATTCGTGCTGGAAATTATAGTAACCCTTGATTTCTCTTACGTAATAGCTGCAGATCATCTCGAGAGTAATACGTTCAGCGTATATATAGCGACGGAAGCCGCTATGGTAAAGGTAAACAGACACAACAACGACAGGGCGGGCGCCGCGCTCGAGGCTGCCTTCGTTAAGTCCTTGCATACTCCTGTAACACAATGTAAATGTTGAATATTTATATCATGCTTACGCGCATATACGCCGTAATATGTTTGCGCGTTTAAAAGCACTGTGATGTCTTTAAACCAGGCTGCGTCGTAAAGTGTCGTAATTAGTTTGTTTATATAATATCAAACGTGTTAAACGAATAAGTAACTGTAAGATGTACATCTCGATGAGATGTATCTGCGATCATTTCACCTTTTAGCGCTGTTTATTTATTTTTTTGTTAAATGTCAATGATTGGAGAATAGTAAGAATATTTTTATTACTATTATATTTTCAACTGCGAAACAAATTACCTTGACGCAACAGTGTATAAGAACGCCACGTCCATTTGTCTTCGACATTTCTCTGACAAGTGCGCGAAAAGTTCAAGTGCCAGAGCTCCTGCTTCAGTTGCTTCTGCCTGTCGCCTCTCCCCGTAGCTTTGTCCCTAACGGTCTCGAGACGCATAGAAAAACAAAAAGTTTCTCCCGGTACGCCGTCGGCCTTCGGTTTCGACGCTATCGTGTACCACGTGCTCATCTCCTCCCAGCTGCCGTGACAGAAATAGGCTGCCAAAATACACGTATCGTCTTTAGCTTCTCTTGTGTCACCGATTACACACACAATTGTTCTGTTTTTTGCAAAATTGCAAAAAGTGATTGCGCAAAATTGATATCTGTACTTACTCTCATCGTGATCGCACGTGTTGGCGAATATCATCTCGGACTGATCGGACGACGTGCAGCCGATCTGAATATTCGTGTTTTTGCACCCATCATCTTCCGGCCAAATTCGTCGCTTGGTGATTCTCGGTCTGTCGTTACGCCGCTGCCGTCTGTGCCCGGTGTTGTCGGGCAACGAAGAAGAAGAGAAATCCAAGATCATCGTGTATCGTTGTCCCGGATTAGGACATCTTCTCTGATGCAGGTTTGAGGCTGTGGAACGAAAATAAACACGAATTTGCATACGTTACGTACGCTGTTCATCCGTCGCGTAATGTAATAACAATAGAGCCACGCAGATTTTCCTGTATCAATATTAATGAGCAAAAACGCATGTCGGAAGATTAGCACACTTACTTATTAAGGTCGTGTACGGCATTGTGGAAGGATCCGAGATAGAAC
Source organism: Pseudomyrmex flavicornis (assembly GCA_014825475.1). NCBI lineage: Eukaryota > Metazoa > Arthropoda > Insecta > Hymenoptera > Formicidae > Pseudomyrmex > Pseudomyrmex flavicornis. Next base: position 39,120 of record QVNW01001974.1, read on the forward strand.
ACGCCTCGTCTGGCATAATCGCTTTTTGATCTACGGTAAAAACAAAAGAGAGAAAAATTTATGCGTTAGCGCGTAATCGCATAGACAGATTTCTAAAGAGCGGATCCAAGTGTCCAACTCACCTGATTGTTGTATCTCGATGACATGACTGTCTCTCTTGTGGAATATCATGCAGACGTAACCGATGTCGCTGCAATCACAAAAATAAAAATCAATTCGAACAATCGATTCGAATCGATTTCAAACACGTAAGAAAAACGAGAAGTGAAAATATATTTCTCACCAGCCGCTGGTTACATGAGCGACCAGTTTCACTTTGTTTCCCTGCATGTTGTCGTTCGGATTTAATTTCTCCAGATTGTGGCAAACGATTTTCTCCTCGTGATACGCCTCGCCGTCGGCATCCTGCGTCTGTGCGGTATTCAGATGAGTGACTCTCAACGTGGCGTTCTTATTCGTGAAATGGTAGTTCTTCGTATCGTCGAGAGAGTGCCAGTCATGGTGCTGAGTCACCCAGGCCGGATATTTGCATCTGCTGTGCTCTTTGTCGACTGTTTAACAGACAGATATATATATAAATACAAATTGTGAGAAATTATACGGAAGAGATAACAGAATCTTCACTAACTCTTTACAGAAGAGATTTTTATTTTGCTCGCGTAATTACCTTTCGTAAGTTTTATGGTGGGCGAGCCTTCGGAAACGGTCGTTAGGCCATTACAGGTAGGATCGCCGGACTGAGCGAGTAAATAATTCATCTTTCCTTGATGATGGGGTTTTTCTTCGTACAAGAAACACCTACAGGGAATAAAAAATTATCTTTTTTTGGTAATTTTTAAAACTTAGAACTCTCGTTTACGTTATTCACATGTGCATAACACGGAGAGAGCAAAAAAGCCACGAGAAACCACAGTGCACAGACTCGTTAAATTGATATAATTATTATAACGACTATGCGAAAGACGACAAATGAGCGGTTAACCATCTTTTTTCACGTCGCCGCAATTCGCCAGTCGTAACTCTTTCCCTCATCGTAAAATGTGACATGCTGAAACCGCAGTGCGCAAAACATCTGGCATCAAGTGGCATCTGTTACAGGTGCGATGGGCGGTAAAATAAGCAACTCGACGCGCGCGCGCGTGCGTGCAACCACGATGCGACAAAAATCGCGTAACACAACATCGAAAAGTCGCGAAGAAGGAGTGTGATTCCGCTGCGCGGAATTCAAATGTCTCACCTGTAAGTCTTCCCGTTGCCCACGGCGCTCCTTCCCTTCAAAGTCCCCACTAGATATTTATTTCGACCGTCGTTCCAAACGGCGAGACACTGTAGCTCCTCGGCTGCAACGAACAAAACATAATCCAATGAAACACAAAAGAGAAATCTACTTCGTCGTTTAACGAATTAAAACATTGTCAAAGCCGCTCGTAAAAACGTGTTGTACCGAGCGAATCGAGAGATTATTCGGTAAGTTTCTGTTCTCGCAGCAGAAAAGCAAACTATCTATCTCTAGATGAGTTCTACGCGCGCTATTAGACAACCACCTGTGCTCGACTACGCGGCACGCACGATGTGATACACATTACGTTTTTAACGTGATAGTCAAATCAAAACATCGTCACAGAGACACGATATTTATACGTACTGTTACTCTCGGTCCCGTCAACGTCCGGACAGGCCTGATACTTGAGAAGCAGTTTGCTCTCGTCGGTGCACTTCTCCGCGAGACTGATCGGCATGGCGCACTCGCCGTAGCCCCGATTATACGTGAACGTGAACGATCCTCCGCTGAACGGACACGGAATCGGCTTTGAATTTATGCGGAAGATTGAGTACAGCGGGTCGTCCGACGTGATGTCCACACACAGCTCCTCCAGACTTATTCCCGCCCGATCCTCCTGTCTGCACCAACCTGGGAAAATATATTTCGGTGACTCTGTTTTTTATTCTTTGTTTTTTTTTTTTTTTATTATTGTTTTGGCGATCGAACACAAAGTTTCCTCGTAATTTTCTTCTTCCAAAGAAGAGACTGAATAATTCGCACATACCTTCGCGATATTGAATCACATTGTCGTGCCGTCCGGTGATGATCATACATTCGTAACACTCCTCGCCCGGGAAACTGCGTGCGAAAGGGAAAAAAAAATTATATTTCTGTCATCAACGCGCGTCGTTTGTGTGTGTGAAAAAACAGTTCGCGAATGAAAGCACGTCGGCGATAATTCAACGCGTTATTTTCCTTCGACTTGTTTGAACGAAACTCTGACGACACATTTAAAACGGCAGTATGTGCACTTACTACAGGATGTATTTATCGTCCGCGCTTTCGACGCACTGTTTATCCCCGAGGGTGGTGTTGGTTGAGTTTATAGAGAACACGGGCTTGCCGTACTGGTACCATTCTCCGGTCCAACTCGAAGGAAACTCGCAGGCTCCTGGAAAACAGAAAGAACGAATTCTTCGCGAAGATCGTTTAACAAGTCGGCGATGTGACGTTAATTTTCTGTGACCACAGGCACTTTGAGAGATTAAACTCTTCTTCGCTCGGATCTCTTAGCGCGAAACGGATTTCGAGTTCAAAAAGAATTCCGCGTAAATCGAACAACACGTTCTTTCTCGATCGAAAAACGGTTCAGGTGATGGATTTAAAGATCTAGAGAGAGAGAGAAAGAAAGAAAAAGAGAGTTCTCTTAACTTTGTCCAACATTTGACTCTTTACTGCTGACTTGTAAGTTTCTTTGGGTTTTGTTATTTACTGTGAGTTTATGTGCGTGA